>JAUTDX010002384.1:0-40854 GCA_030844895.1 Ambrosia x helenae | reverse complement strand
ATAGGGCTGTCCAAAAAGCTCGTGGCTTGGAGCTCGCTCAAAGCTTGCTCGGATTTAGCTCGAAAAAAACTCGCTCGATATGGCTCGGTTTGAAACTGAGCCGAGCCGGCTCGGATCGGTTAGAAAGTGAGCCTAGCTCGGTCAGGTTCGTAACGAGCCGAGCTGGCTCGGTTTGGCTCGAATAATTCTAATTTTTAATATAATTTTTTATATACAATATAATATATTACCAAAATGTAAAAACAAGATGGAGAATATGCTACAAATTTATATTTGGGTAACAGTGGCATGGGATTCTTTGCTTGGGATTGAAGTTATAGCTAATCAAGTTATTTAAATAAACTCAATACTACTTTTGATCCAAGTACTCAAATTAATTCGTATGTTGACGAACTTATAGTGTATTCCGTAAAATTTGAGACTTGTTTTATACTTGTTTGAACTTGATTTTAGCGTGCAATGTATAAGGTTGAACTTATTTTAATTGTGTTATTTTTAACTATTGAATATTAGTTTAAACAATTGAATTTTGAAGCCATTTTTATTTTTTCTTTTTAAATTCGAGCCAAACCAAGCCGAGCCGAGTTGGCTCGGTTTAAAACCAAGCCGAGCTCGAGCTTTGATTTTCAGCTTCGGTTTCAAATCCGAGCCGAGCGAGCTGGCTCGGTTTATAACCAAGCTGAGCGCGAGCTTGGCCTGGCTCGGCTCGGTTCGGCTCATGAACAACCCTAATTGTACATGCATATCCTAATTCTAATAAAGATTTCAAAAAATATCATGTGTTAGGGGGTGGGGCGCTCCACTGACTTATTTTCAACTTCACTGACTTATACCAATCTTGCACTGTCACATCGCTTCACTGATTCACTTCACTGAAACAAAGTTTTAGAGGCAACACTACCCTGAACTACCCAATCCATAAAAAACAAAACCCTCACACATAAAAACTCATTCACGGTCCGTTAACTAGTACCCGTAAAACCTACCAGTAAACCACTACCCTTGTCACCCGCCGCAGTGTTACCGTGCAGGTAAAGGTTACCAACACCGTTTGCTGGTAGTGCCCTATCCCCACTTAATATAATATTATCTTTTAAAAGTTACTTTTAGTTAAAGTTATTTGTTATTATCTTTTTTAATCGGTAAATATTATAAGATTACTCAAGAAACAAATAGCCTTACGTCCTATCCAGAACTAGAGGCACTAGTGAGTCTAGGATGATCTTCAATCAACTTGCCACCCTAGCCCTCAGTTGTTGGTTTTCTGCCTTGTATTCTTCAATTCGTCGCTCATTATTGACATTAGCAAGCTGAAGCTGGCTATACTGAGACTCAACACTGGTAAATCTAGCCACTGTATCCTGGTTTGACTGTACTAGCTGTTGATTTGACAGTTGTAGTAGATGGTTTGAAGCTTGCAGCTCTTTGTTCACACGAATCGTCTCACTTAATAACTCCAACATTTCCCTTTAATTCTCTTCAATTGTTGAAATTTTGCCTCTCAACTCAGCATTCTCACGCCCTTGTGTAGTCATGATAGTAGAGAACTCGTTGACTTGGCGTTGAAGTTGTTCATTAGTAGCCGGTGCTAAGGATGAGGAGGGCTGACCTGCTGTGGCCGAAGAAGAAGGAATCAGCTGATCACACAAATTCTTTATGATGTCACCAATAGGTTAGAAACCAATTGACATCCCGTCGCTGCACCGGTAACTAAGACAGGCTCAATGAAGATTACTGATGCAGTCATTGACGTGGTGACACCCGCAGACATAGCTGCACCTGCTATTGCTGAAGTAGTTGTTGTGGTAGTGGTTGTTGTTGCTGCTGAAGAAGTTACGGCGTAGTGTCTTGAACAGCTTCTGAAAGTCGTCCAAATCTAGTTTTCTTCCTGGACCTTTCAGGAGAACGTTGGGACATTCTCTTCTTTCTTCCACCTTTGCCCTTTGTCTTTGTTTTGCCAGGTGGAGGAGTACCCAACTCAGTATCAATCTCTGCAATATCAATGTCAGGATCCACAGTAAACGTAGGATCCTCTTCTAGAGCACGTTTCCCCTGCCACCTCTTCTTTTTCAATGCTGCTTTCTTTGCTCTCGTACCGGGTGAATCATCAGGATCTGAACTATCGAATTCTGTTTCACTTGTAACATTCACAGGCTCCCTTCACTAGCAACAGATTTGCCTTTACCTCTGTGGGAAAATCCCTGATCTCTCCCAGCTGATGATTCTTCCGGGGTATGCAACACATCTGTATCAAGAATATTATCATGTGTAATGGCAGCTTCAGCAGTGCTACCAGGGATGTTTGTACCTAATTCAGTCGAATCTCGACCATATATGTCTCCTTCTTTGAAAGTTCGTCTTTGAATTGCAAAATCTTCCTCTGAGTCACTGTTTTCATGCCTCCACATGTTGCCTAGTGGAGCTTCATAGTTAGATCTGCTTAGATGCCCATACAAACGTCTGTTTTTTAGGATGTTGATCTTTCGGTTTGCTCTTGAACGTTAGCATCCTCCACATCTCTTTCTCGTCCATGTGATTCAAAGTAATACTCTCTAACTCATTCTTTACTAAGTCCGGAACTTGACGATCAATGATCATCTGTAGAAACCGAGGATAAACAACAAAAGGATGCTTCGCTGTCTTTGACTAGATAACTTCTTTCAGATGGTGCATTATCATTCCGGAGAAGTTAAACGACTTGTTAAGTGTCAAAGCAACGACAACAGCTGCGAGGGTATCCCGGATTGCATCAAATGTACCCTTCTTGGGACCAGGACACTTGAGAACCACGTGTGTAAGATACTTAAACGGAGGCGACAAGCTTTTCCTTGATATTTCATCCTCAAGTAACCACCACGGATTAATATAGAATCAAAGACGATAGGATCATCGGATGAGTCTTTGAGTTGGAGTTCTTCACGTATAAGCTCTTCTGAGATAAACACTTCCTTGTTTTGCACACGACTCTTCATAATGGCCGGTGATATTGTACAATAAACCTCTGCTTGATGGTAAAACTCGCATAGAATGTCTGCATAAGGTACATGCTGCTTGGAGATTGCTTATATGATACACGACCGCTTCAAAAAGTCTATCATTCCTTGAAAAGCCTTGTTGTTGTCTTTCTTGATGGGACCAAGAAAAGCACAGACATTGCTCTCAGAAGACGTGCCCAAATCCATGATTCTAAACACAAGTGCAAACCATTAGATCAATAAAACGACAAAAACGGACAAAAATTGATTGAACTGTTGCAACAGGCGATTACGATTGTAATCGCCCCTTGAAGAACACGTTTAGGGCTAATCACCTGATATTTACATGCGATTAGGGCTAATCGTGTCACTGTACATGCGATTAGAAATTCTAATCACGTGTACAGTGTCTTGTTCACCAGTTTCATCCAAATCTGTAATGGGTCGTTTTGGGTGATAAGTTTGGACATTCTAGAACCTAAAGAGACCGATTAAGAAAACCTTATAGTCAATTAGCATCAACAATCACATTTCAATGGTCTCTTAATCAGTTACTCATAGTTAGGGTTCTTAGACCTTTGAATTTGGGCATTTTGGATTCTGAATGATTTGGATTAAAATTTTCGTTTGTTTAGAAACTAAACAACCCGATTAACAAACCCTTATGATCATTTTGCATTAACAAACATGTTTTAATGGCCTGTTAATCCGTTTTTGTATGCTAGGGTTTCGATTCATAAACATCACAAAACAACCCATTAAATCATGATGTTAATGTATGCTATTTTAAACAAACGATACCTAGATGATGTATAACAAGATTCTAAAGTTCAAAAAGCGCGGGCAACATGGTCACGTCAAGGTTGATTAGAGGGAACATGAAGAACACAGTAGAAATTTGAAATGAAATGAAGAAGATAAACTTACTGTGGCCTTTTATACTTGTTCCTAATCGTGCTATAGGGGTAGCGAATAGGATTCTAATCGTGTGGAATGAATGACGAGTAGCATCTAATCGCCAGTAGATTCAGGCGAATAGAGTTGTAATCGCCCCTTTGTACACGATTGGTAAACCTAATCGCCCTTGACCCTTTTTATATAATAAACCAAATAGAAAGGCTAATCGCTACATGGTGCACATGATTAGGTTTTAAAACAGGCGATTACAATGGTATTCGCCCATAAAAACACACGATTAGAAATTCTAATCGCACCTTTTACACAGATTTACCAATGTGCCCTTAAACTTTCAAAAATGATATTCTTAACCCTAGACTAGTTGAAACATGCATTTTCACCCAATTTCAACAGGTAATTCAGATCCCGACATAGAAACTTTCAAATTTTCTATTTTTCACCCCGACACTTGAGAAAGCACGGTTTTGACCCGACAAAAACACAAGTATCGATTAGTTGACTTTTCGGTGTTTATTTATGAAGAAGTAAGGTTACAATGGATTAGGATTCCAGCATCGGCAATCAAGAATGATTAAAGATAAAATCTAAACAAAAATTAAACTAAGACAGGAAATCAACTACCTGTACACTATCATATTTTTGCGAGTTTCATCAGTTAGGGAATCATATCAGTGTACGGACTATACTAGAACCCTTATATGTTCAGTTTTATTTCAAATTACCAATAAGTATCCTACAACAACTACCAGTAATTTTGTCCCCCTAAACTCAGTATCAAGTTTTATCGCTAGGCACTTTAGATACGTTAAGGTAATATTAAAACTGATTAAAGGTGTTCCCCGTACACGTGACATATTCCCGCATCAAGGCATGCACAAAGCTTCCTCGTAACCGGTGAATAACTTGTTGTCATCCGTATTTACAAGGAATGGACTCAGTGATGATCAGGTCTGCAAGAACGCTGCAGCAGAAAGACCAGTGAGATCCAGGCCAGGGTTCAAGTCAAATACTGTATATTGATTTTTCGGTACGATGCTTTAGGTATATGATTTGATACCTTAGAGCGATTCTCTTTGAGAATAGGGTTTTGGCATTTATGACTTTTTGCTCTTAAAGGATTCCCAGACGTCTCCTTATCAGAATTTATTCTATTTTTTGTTTTTCTTTTAGGGATGACACAAAGGTGTCTCAGTTGTAGGCTGCGAACCCAACGTACGTCACATATGCCACCCCATTTTTATTCTGAGAGACGTCTAGTTCACCCAGGATGTACCAACCTCTTAAAGACCAGAAACCTCGGATTTTGGCATTCTATCAACGAGATTTAGGTTTTTAGACCATATGCCAACGTGACGTTAATCCACACAATTTTCAGTTGATTTAGGTTCATATCACCGTGCCGAGCTTGGAAATGATTTCGAGCCTACTAACACATCATTGTAGAGGCTACTTATCAGTTCCAGTTCCTTTAAAGTAATAAGGGTCCGGACAGTCCAACTGATGAGTTGATATCATTTTCCCTATTTCACCAAAGAAACTCATTTTTTGCTTTTCTCATTTTTTTGATTTTCTCTTTTTTTTATTTGTGATTTTCTCGTTTTTTTGAAATTTTCTGATGTTTTTGTATTTTACTGATTTTCTCACCCTAAAAATCTAAAAATTTGCAAGAAGACAATATTTTTCGATTTTTCTGATTTTTGAAGAAAAATATTTACATAAACGATTACCGATGAGGATCTAATTCTGCTTTTTGTTAATGCCGTTTAAAATTAACAGATACTCAAAACGAGGTCCGTCAAAAGCTTTGGTGAATAAATCGGCACGTTGGTAATCAGTGTGGATTTTAACCATATCGATCAGTTTCTTTTCATAGCAATCGCGTATGAAATGATACCGAACCAAGATATGTTTCACCTTGGAATGATTAACTGAGTCTTTAGAAAGTGCTATAGCGGACTCATTGTCACAGTGAATGGGAGTAATAAAAAATTTCATACCGTAGTCTCTCATTTGCTGCTGTATCCATAGAACCTGGGAGCAGCAGCTAGAAGTAGCTACATATTTCGACTCACAGGTGGATAAGGCTACTGAGGCTTGCTTCTTTCACTGCCACGAGACTATTCTTGATCCCAAAAATTGGCATCCAGCCGATGTGGACTTCAAGTCTTTCTTGCATCCGCCATAGTCAGCATCACTTAAAGCAATGAGGTCAAACTTATCGTCATTAGGATACCATAGACCTTTGGTCGAACAACCCTTTAGATAACGTATGATCATCTTCACAGCAATCAGCTGGGACTGTTTCGGCCTGGGCTGGTATCTGGATAGTAGACATGTTGCGAACATTATGTCAGGTTTTGATGCCGTGAGGTACATTATAGAGCCAATCATCGCCCGATAAAGAAAAGGATCAACGGCTTCTCCTTTCTCGTCAGGACCAATCTCGTGATTGGTCTGAATAAGGGTGCCTACTGGAGTAGAGTCTTCCATCTAGAACCGGCTCAAGATGTCAGCAACGTATTTGGTCTGGTGGATGAAGATCCCCGACGCTTGTTGATCTACTTGTAGACCTAGAAAGAATTGCATCTCCCCATCAAGCTCATCTCGAACTTTTCCTGCATAAGCTTTTCAAATTCCCAGCACATTTCATCATTAGTAGACCCAAAAATAATATCATCAACATAAACCAGTCCCAGCAGACGGTCACCACCCATTTCCTTTGTGAATAAGGTGCAATCCACGAGTCCACGGCTGAACCCGTTGGATATAAGATAGTTGCTGGGCATTTGATACCATTCTCGTGGAGCTTGATGGAGTCCGTACATCGCTTTGTTCAGTTTGTAGACTTTTTTGCGATGAAGCAGATCCTCAAAACCCGGCGGCTGTGCAACATACACCTCTTCCTTCACGATATCATACAGAAAAGCGCTTTTCACGTCCATTTGGTACACCTTAAACCGTTTGTACGAAGCGTAAGCTAAGAACATCCGAATAGCTTCAAGGCGAGTAACTGGAGCATATACTTTGTTGTAATCTATTCCTTCAATTTGACGGAAGCCGAGGACAACTAAACGAGCCTTGTTTCTGATAATCACCCCGCGGTCATCCCGTTTACACTTATAGACCCACTTTGTTCCAATCTTCTTCGCGCCTGGAGGTAAGTCAACTAAGTCCCATACTCCTAGCTTTTGGAATTGCTGAAGCTCAGTTTGCATTGCTTCGATCCATGGTTCTTCCCTCAGTCCCTCTTGCACGGTTCTTGGTTCCAATTGAGAAACATATAAAGTGAAAGACCAATTGTTTTGATGACCTGATTTTCAGATCTCCGAGTAGCATTTCTGAGCTCACTGCGTGTCATGACTCAGCTAGCCAGATCACCAATCACATTCTGCAAGGGATGAGTGTCGTGAATCCGAGATTCTGGATGTGCAGACACTGGATCATCCGAATGCAGATTGAGATTTTCTAATCCTTGAGATAAATTTGTCTCTGCGACGCTTGAATTGGAGGGAGCAGCAGGTTGCATATTAAAACCGGTGAGATCAATCTGAAGACCGATTCCAGGGTCTGCTAAAGTAGAAGGACCAGCTTGATTGTTCCCGGTAGGAATGACTAGAGCTGTAGTAGCAGATTTATCATTTCCAGCTAGATCTTTAGTAAGTGTTTCACGAGACTCTGCATATTCCTCATGTGAAGAAGAATCTAGAACCTCTGCTGACGCTTCCTGAAAGACTTCCTCAACTTCCGCCGCTGCGGTTTTATCAGGGGACCCGTGGATGCAGAGGGATCAGTTGCTGCTGTTGCAGGTGCATTAACGATGATCGGACGCATTAGCAGTGAGCTAGCTGCGTTTTCACACTCGTAATACATTTGCGCAACAACTTCATCTACCAAATTATCCATGTTGAAAGAATCAAATAAAACTCTTATAGTCGAACAACCAATCGGGTCCAACACCAGGTGCATTGACAGTATAGCGTTGAACATCGACATTAAGCCACTCTTCAACGCAGTTGGTTCTTTTATTGTACACTCTTTTATTGGGAGTGCTGTATCCAACAAAGAATCCTTCTTCTGCCTTTGCACCAAATTTCCCATCAGGTAGTATCATGGTGCATGGAGCTTCGAAAGGTTCCAGAAACTCTAAGTTTGGCTTCCTCCGGTTCAGCAGCTCGTAAGATGTCTTACCAAGCCTCTTTACCGATAGAACCCTATTCAGAGTATAACACGCGCAGTAAACCGTCTTGTTCCAAAAGATCACAAGAAGGTTCAAGTCTGCGAGCATTGTTCTGGCTGCCTCAATAAGAGTCCGATTCTTTCTTTCTGCAACCCCATTCTGCTGTGGAGTGTATGGCGCTGTGAATTCATTATGTATCCCTTCTTTTGCACATAACGACTCCATAGCATGATTCTTGAATTCTGCTCCATTGCCGCTTCGAATCCTATAGATCTTTAGCTGATAAGTATTTTCAAGTTTGGTGAACAGATTCTTCAAGTATCCAAAGGTCTCACTTTTGTGCTGCATACACACTACCCAAGAGAATCTTGAATAATCATCTGTGAGAACCAGACAGTATAAATCTCCATTCTTGCTTTTACGATTGACTGGGCCAAAGAGATCCAGGTGCAACTGCTCAAGAGGAACACTGACTGAGTTGACCTTCTTAGGTTTATGAGACTTCTTCTTCTGCTTCCCTTTTTTGCATGAGATACAAACGTCATTCAGATGAAAATTCTTAACCGAGACACCTTCCACAAGCTGATTCTGAACCAAGTGATTCATCTTCCTCAAGTGAATATGCCCCATTCGTCTATGCCACATAATAGACTCCTTCTCTGTTGCTTTAGACAGAAAACAAGTGACCTGCCCGTGAGCTGTTATAGCTTGACTCATGTCCATAACATACAGATTGTAGACTCTTGGAGCAGAAATCATAACCCACTCATTCGGAATCTTAAGACCAGGATTCAGAATAAAGCAAGCGTTTTCATCAAAGAACACTGTGTATTTCTTAACGTAGATTTGTGAGACACTAAGCAAATTGTGGTCTATCTGCTTTATAAAGCTTATCTTCTCAAAGCTTACTATCCCATTACTCATACTTGCAGTTCAGGTAACTTTCAAGTTTCTTCTTGATCTTTTCATAGTCACAGTTTACAATGGCCAATTGTTTCTTAGTGTCTTTTAACTCATTTATATAATTGTTTATAGCGATTGTTTATTTGCTAGAGTCTTAGACAGTTTAGAAACATCCTTTTTGTAGTTTTCAATAGTACTTTGATAACTTTTCTCTTTTAACCTTATGAATCAATTGACCTTTGTAAAGGACCCACATCAGCTTACAGATTCAGATTCTCATCAGTCAATTCTTTGATTCTGAATCTAAGCTGATCACACTCAGAGTTTTCTTTCTTCAGATTCTCAATGGTGTTTTTGAAACCTTTTTCATTGGTTCTTAGAACATCGATTCTGTACTTTAGCTTGACACATTCTACACACTCAGGTTTAGAAATGGAAGATGAACTTACCTTGCTAGATGATTCTGTGATGGCCATCAAAGGATAATGAGCTGCAGTCTTCTCAGCTCCAAAGAATCCTCTAAGGTTGTTCTTAGCACAGTCAGCATCGACAAGAAACGACCTTTTGCTGGCAATTCTTCCAAATCTATCCCCATATCAGAATCACACTCAGAGTCACAATCGGATGCTTCAATTTCAGGAACAATAACTTCAGATTGACTTGAGCATTCTTCAACTTCAACTTATGCATCAGAAATATGTTGGACATAACATGCTGCACCACCCTGCTGAGCATCGTCTCCCGTTATGAGATGGTTCCAGTTGAACCCTTCATCAGATTGGATTACCAGGCCTTGTCCTTCATTTTTATTTGTAGGAGGCCTCTGGTTCTGGTTTTGCACTGGGACAAGAGCTCGTTCAGTATTTGGAGTAGGTTGTGTCTGAGTTTGTTGCCTCTGTTGTTGTTGAAGGGATTTCGATTCCCCTGTTGCTTAGGCCGGTCACATTCTCTTGCCAAGTGTCCTCTAGTGCCACAGTTATAGCACGTGACCTTCGTCTTATCAAACCCAAACTTTGTGTTGTTGTTGATTAGTACACCTCTCCTCCCGGTTCTATCCACATATTCCTTTGCCCTCCTAACCACACTTGCGAAGTGCCACTGGATGTCTATCAGATCCATGTCATCTTTATCAATTTTTGCATAATCCTCTTGAGTGAGATGAGGATTCCCGATCTGCCCTACAAGTAAGCCACTGTAGGAGTTGACCAAGGTTGACAGTAGAGCCATATGTTCTTGGGCTAACTCTACAGTCACCTTCTCGAATCCCGAAGTGTTTAGCTGCTCGGCGACTGGATTTGTCCGATAGCCACCTTAATTCGATGTAGAGGCACCTCCATAGCCACTATATCCTGTAGTTGGGCCACCACCAAACCCTGATGAAGAAGGTCCACCAAAGTTTGAAGTTGCCTGAGCTGGTGCTGCAAGATGAGAGAATGGATTAACACCAAACTGGTTAGTATTATAAGGTAAAGGATACTGGTTTCCTTGTCCAAAAGGATAGACTGGTGGAGGAACATCAGGTGGGGGACCATAGTTGTCAAATGCATAAACTGGATCAGGGTTAACCACAAATGCCGTTTGTGGTTTGGATCCTCCCACGTCGGTGTCCTAAGGTGTGTTCTCGTAGTAGATGCTGGGATTTTGAGGAATGAATGTCTTGTTCGCCTTTCTGATTTCATCTATCTCTTTGTTCTCCAGCTCTGCCATGAATTCATTGATGGAGAGTGTCTGATACACGATGTTCGACTTCTGGATGTCTAGCCACTAATGCCAGTGTGAAGGGAGTGCATCTGGAAATCTTTCCACAAGCTCTGCTGATGTGAATACCACCCCATACTGATACATCTCATACATCAAATGGTAGTATCTTGCAGTCATATCCCGCAGCGATTCATTCCCGATAGCTGTGAAGTTTTCAAACTCCTTCTTGAGTTGGTCCATCTTGATCTTTCTAGTCTTCACATTGCCCTCATTTCTTTCAGCAAATGCTAACCAAAGCATCTGTGAAGTAGTGCACTGAGTGAACTGATGCAGTATGTCTTTGGGAAGTGCTTGCATCAAAACTGCCATCGCCTTCTTCTCATAGTTATACTTCCTTCTCTGATCCTCAGTCATGTCTTCCAAAGAGATCAGAATGTTTGAATTCTCAACCATCGGCATGCTGTACCCGTTTTCTATGGCTGCCCACACAAGTCCATCGATACCGTCCACATGAGTCTTGAATATGCCATTCCAGCTGTGGTAGTCGGCCATAAACTGAAGTTTTGGTGCTCTGTTAGAGCTACCAGTCTCCAAGTCGCTCAGGAGTACTGAAGACAAGTGATGTGTCTGTTGAGTCGCAGCAGCTGCGAGTGCCCATGGATTCGTATTCATAGCTTGCTGTTACTGGGACTGTTGTTGAGCCGCAAGTGTCCATGGATTGGTTTCGGCAATATTAGCTTGGATTTGCTATTCTTGCATCCGTTGCGCATTACGCTCGGCTGAAAATTGCCAAGGGTTCGTAGGTACATTCATTTGGTTGTTATTTTGTTACTTGGTTGGTTATATTGTTGTCTAGGTTGATTTAGATGTCCCAACGGGTTTGCCATATGTTAAAATTCGTTAAAAGTCTGATACTTAGTCAAATTTTGGTTTTAGCAGGTTAACACACGATTAGAATTCTAATTGCTAGTATAACAGGCGATTAGACAGCTAATTGCTAGTAAAAGGGGCGAGTAGAAAGCTATGGGGGTGTGAACAGTGACGCGATTAGGAAATTTTGGGTGATTGGGAGTATCGGGCGATTAGAATGCTAATTGCTAGTAAAACTAGGCGAATAGCCTTCTAATCGTGCACAGGAGAGGGCGAGTACAATCCTAATCGTTGGTTTCAATTCCTAATCCTGTAGGTCTGAGACAAACTTTTGCATAAAAACTACCATTTTTGCTTCAAAATCTTACCAAAAAACGATGTGTGTTATACCAAAATGATTAGAAAAGTTTCCAATATACTTTTAGAGCAAACCCTAGTAAAAAACACACGTTTTTATCCGCAAAAACACACCTAGATTTTGAAAATGAGGGTTTTTATGAAAAACTCAAAGTTTCAAACAGGTTTTTGATTAAAAATCACATCTTTAACACAAAAACCACCTATTTTGACTCGTTTTTGTTATCAAAACACCCGTGATAAGAGCCTCGGCTCTGATACCACTTGTAGGATCGACTTTCGGGTCACCTGACAATCACGAGCTTTGCTATTCAGAGTGCGGAATCCTCTGAATAGGTTCGGATAACAAAACCAACGATGAAACAATGATAAATGAGTAATCAACACACACAAAATGGGTCAAAGGTTGGATGATTAATCCAAAAACAGAGCACAAGTGTTTACAAAAATAATCTCAGACCTTCAGACCTTGGGAAGGGTGTTTGGGGGCTGTGTGATGTGACAACTCCTGATTAGGGCAATGATTGGTTGCTTATATACCCCTCCTAATCGTACAGGGCCTACCAGGCGATTAGGATTCCTATAAGACATGTGTTTCAGGCGATTAGGAGCTATAAGACATGAGTTAGGGCGATTAGCATTGCTAATCGCCACCTACCCTTCCTAATCGCCCTTAGACAACCAAACAACCCAAATCACTTCTAAATACACCCAAACACCCTAAATACTACCCAAACATCCAATATAGTAGCCTAGGGACATCATGTACTAACAAAACTTAAGTAGAAAAACTATGGAGTTTGCCTTAGTACCGTAACATATTATAAAACTGAAACCATAAATCTTTAACATTTTAAAAAAATAAGTTAGTACTATAAGGTTTTACTTTCTATAAACCATAAAGAGTATCTATGTAGTTATCATAATAAAAGCTGGTCAATAGTAAAAGTAAGTTAATGATTCTAATCTCCATATATACATAAATGCCAATGATGTTGTAGCATAGTAGTTGCAATAGATGTGGAAAGGTTTACCCACTTTGTGGGGTTTCTGCCCTGGGAGGTCACAGGTTCGAATCCACTAAGTATAGGGTTATTCTGAAATGAGGGACTGGACCTTAGGGGGCCCCGGGGACCTGAAGGGTGCGGGGCTTCGTTATGGGTGTGTACCGTTGGCCGTTCAAAAAAAATATATATATATACATAAATGATTTTTATGGCTTTTTCTCCTTAGCTCACTTTTTTTCTATAAATATGATGCTTGAGGTTTCCGGTATTGTGTACTTTTAGAGATTGAGTGTCTCTTTTGTATCTTTCTTTTGGTTTGCATCCAAGTTGATTTCACCAACTGGGGCACACTCAAAGAACAAAACATCATCTTTCCAGATATCATAACTCTCTTCTACTTCCAGGTATCCATTTCCTTTTCATGGCCAATGTCTTTATTTTAATGACTTACTTTCATTCTCCATTAGATGCAACCTTTTTAGCCCATGTTTAAACACTTTGAATATTGTTGCGGTTCCTTTGTTTGCTTCTTTTTTTCCCAATAAAATGATTTGGAGTTATTATGGTAGGCAACTAAAACAATTCCAAATTTGAATGATGAACTTTGACATAAATAGTAGGGAACCAAACTTTTTTTTTAAAGGGTCTATCATGTAAGGCTCTTTGGTCCCTATCATTTATTTCTATAAAAATCTCATACTTTGAGGTACAAAACCATAAAAATCACGTGGCCGCAAATCAACTCTCTCTTTTGTTCTGCCCCAGGACATGAAAACCTTGATCACAAAAATATCATTAAAAATGCTTATTGATTTGATGATGTTTTACTAAAACCATAAAATGAATATACGTTCAAGGGTATGTTCGTTTGTTTGTGACCTATGTGGGTGAGATGAAAGTGGATAATCTATTAAACACAACGAAAAAAACTGAACCAAGAAGACAAACAATTGGTTATGGGTTTTTTATTCGAAGTTTTGCATGTAACAAAAGTCGAATCAACTCAGAATTAAAACTATCCTTTATACTTTATCACAATAATATTACGTATGTTTTTTTTTTTTTATAAATAATGTAGGAATTTAAATCCTGTTTTAAATATAAAGGTTTTTACTCTATTAACAATGTGCTAAAGTTGTCCCAATCCAAATCATCGGCTGACCCGCCTTTTTTTAATAACTAAATATAACTAAGTTGATTTAACTGAAGCAAATAGATTTAACTAAGCTGTTTTAGATGTTATAACTAATTTAAAAACCGAAATGTGAATTATATGTTTACTTTTAAATCATAAACCCTCCAGTTGATGCCACACTTGCTATATATAAACCACTTTCTATGTGAAGTTAGAAATTTAGGTAAATTTACTTTAATTTGTTTAAATTGTGAACGTGTACTAAAAGCTAAAAAAATCATTGTACCTTGCAATTTTTGTGCTTGACCCACATGGCCACATATAACACTATTGAAACGGCATGCACAGATGCACTAGTTTAACGAAAACAAGACATAAGGAAATGAATGTATATCAAACTCTGTTTGTGAACTATTGATTTGAAATTCATTTATCTCTGTTATGTTTTTAACCAAACTTTTAGCTCCTAAAGACAATCTAATTAACCTGCTTCTATAGGAATTTAAACCCACACCATATTTGTTGAATGTTGAGGGTGATTGCTCTTTGTTAATTTAAATTGATATAGTAAATAAATAAATAAAAACGCATGTCTGATTTAGTCATTCACTTATGCGTATATTTATTTATGTTTTTTTTTTCAATTTGTTGTTATTTCAAAAATATGTACCTATGTATACGTACATATCTGTCTTCCTCTCCCTCACTATATATATATATATATAAAGAGAGAGAATTACAAACCCGTATATTATACGAGTTAAATATAGAAAAAAAGGTACTCATAAATTCGCATATATCTTTAATAGCGAAAAGACTTATTACATAAAATAATAGTAAAAAAAGCAAAGTTACATTTTTTTGTTTTTTTTTTGAACATAAATTTCATTCACAAAACACCGAGGGCCTTCAAATTAAAAGACCGCTCAGCAACACCATTACAGCATATACAAAGGATACTTGACCCAATTGTTCCAATCAATCCTACTAACTTTCGATCTATACTTTAACCAAATAAAAGACAAAGATTTAACCATAGACACCACTTCCGTCACCTTTGGATCCTCACTTTGGAACACCACCTTGTTTCGCTCCTTCCAAATAGCCCAACACGTAATCACCAGGATGCCACGGACAACTTGCTTACCCTTAGAACCAACTAAAGCCGTGCAGTGCAACACGTCTTCAACAGCCAAAAGACCATTGGGATCTAACCGGCACCAAGTACAAACTGCTCTCCACACATTAGACGCGAAACCACAATAAAAAAGAACATGATTAAGCTCTCCATACATTTTTTTGTTATTCAAACGAAGGTTTCACTTCTCTTTCGAGTTACTATAATCCACCTTTTATATGTAGTAGTAAAACATTAACACAAAAAATAAAAATAATGATGATAAGACTGTAAGTGTTTTCAAAAATAAATTGCATACTGATCACTATTTTTGTACCTCATAATTTTGTATCAAGTCCTTTTGTAGTATTACTTTCACTCTTTATCCATTTTTCAATATTTTGCTACAGGTCTTGTAATTTTTACTCATTATGTTTGAAAATTTTCACTAACTACGTTTGAAAATCCAAGTTAAGTCTGGTGATATGCAAGATACATGTGGACAAATTGGTTTTTTACCCCTAAAGGACAATTCTTGTTATTTCACACACGCGCATACACACATGTTGTTTATATATCACTAAGTTCCTTTTTTTTGTCTTTTTCTTTGTATATATTCATACACAAACACAAATTTACTCTCTTTCTATCACCGCCACTGTTTGCCAAATCATTGGAAATCACTAATCCTTGTCTATAAAAAAGCTGGAAATATGAACCACGAAATCCTACCCATAAAATCGTTGGTAAACATACCCCCAATCCAACATCGGACCACACCACTACAACTACCGGAAGACCACCCTCACCCCCCCTCTCTCTAGATTGGAGCTGTAATACCATCCCAGTTGCTTGCTACTCTCTTGTCACCACCAACCTTTTCTTCCATACCAAAACTACCACCCTGTAGAACCATTTTATTGTTCAAACGCGACAAAAAAAGTTTGATTTCTAGTTTTTGACACGTATGATGGCCGAAACAACTTACATGTGTTTGATAATCGTTTAGAAACAATAACAATAACCATTTACATACGATCATATTTCTAACACAATTTTGGAAGAGTTGTCGATTACATATCTAAGCAAAAGTTACAAATGAGGAGGCAAAAGACCTATTTGTGGGCCTGGTCCCATTCGCCCCTTTCTTACCAGACGAATAAGAGTCATTCGCCTAATGTATGGTCCCATTCTACACTTAACTTAAATTACCAAACAAACCTCGCCTATTACACGTATTATAATACAAACGAGTAGAACAACCTATCACCTAGCCGTGGACATACATAATATGAATTTATAGACTCCCCTTAACCTAGCTATTGATCTTCGGTCTTCAAAGTCTTAAAAATATTCAATTTTTTTAATTTTCAAAGTCAAACATTTGACAGCTTGGTTTTCCAATCACATCCAGAGTTGATTTCGTACTCAAAGCAGCTACAGGTACCTCTTTAGAACATCATCTCTTGATCCATATCGATAGCATTGAAGTAAATTTCATGGAAGAAGAGCTTTCCAATGTCTTTCATGTGCAAATACACCAACCACGTAGGATCCATGGCCCTATCCTCCTCCAGTCTCATCCACCTTCATGCAACAGTCACCGCTTCACTTGTACAAAATCATAGTACGGCCACCTAAATTTATCACAAAAATCATGTTCCATCGACAACATTGGGATCTTCTTCATAGTTCGAGGAGGCTTGTACTTGAGGATCACAAGCGGCTTGTTGGTTTTAGGATCATTCTTTGTGTCATGGATGTAACATTTTTGAAATTGTGGCCTGAAATTCTTACACTTTCTCTAGCTTTCGTACTTCAACTGTGTCACCAACCAACTAACAAACTGGCTTTTATCTTCATTGATTAGTGAGTGTTTGATGACAGTTTGCACATCCTAGTAAGGTAAAGTATTTATATCAATGATCTATTTAAAGTCATAGACGCCATGTTCACACTTTACTACTTTACACATCAACTTTGGAAAGTATTTCCAGCTGATTATACCACCTTTTGATATTCTCTATTGAGTCTTGAAGAAATTTGCTTATGTTTCTTGAATCGGAGGATACTTGATACTTGATTTAAAATACCTCAATCATTCAACAAACTTCTCTTTCTGCTTACTTGCTGCTTTGACTTCTTCTGGAGCTCTAACCGGTATTGATTGAAAAATCCTTTCAACTTCAGCATGCAGAATATTAGAGAAAGATGGAAATTTATCTTGTTTTGATTCACTTAGAACTCTAAATATTCTTCATGTGTAATATCTTCAATTTCTACCTTATCATATAGATCAACATTAGAAAAATCTTTAAGCTCTATCAGCCTCTTAGCAGGTTCTTCACTCATAATCACATCCCGTTCATTTAGCTCAAACAACTCAATTATCTATTCCTTTGATAAACTATACACCAATTCACTTTCTTCTAAGTCATCTGGAAACTTGTGATACTGAACAATCCATTGATTGTTGCATAAGAAGATATTTATAACTACTTCTCAATTTAGTGGCATCGCGTCAAGGTTGTTAGTTGGCTTCTTAATCGTTTCTCTCCCTGTACACTCCCCCTTAGTAGGTGCATTGCCTTCAGTCTCATTGTCTTTGTCATTTGATCGTTTTAAATGACGTTATCCTCCAAGACGAACTACTGCACTACCGCACTGCGCACCAGTACCTATTCTATCACCACCTTCACCACCATTATCATATTGTTATCATCATCATTGTCATATTCCTCATCAGAAGACTCATCATCATCTTTACCTCAAAATCTAGGTTGTCGATTCATCAATCTATAAATGTCTCTCACAAATTTTCTTACTCTCATCTTCAATTTTGGTTATTCGATCTTCGTTTTGAAGATTACTAAAAGTTAGTTGATGGACTTCTTCATTTGTACTTCTTAGATCATCTCTTGTACATTTTTCGAATAATATCAAAGAAATATCTTTCCATGGTTTCCATCTTAACCATCTTCTGTCTGTTCATTTGGTTCTCAGTTGCTTGAACATGAAGAAGGTTGACGTTGTTGTTAATTTAGTCGTGCAAGAATGAACCAGATGATTAGCTTGATGAGGCAGGAGCAATTGTAAGCACATACGACAGTGTGTTGACATTTGGAGTTTGCTGATCGATTTGGCGTCTTTTGAATTTTTCGCTCAGTTGTTATAGTGTAAGACCAACTGAAGTTGTGTAACAAGTGTTGTTGTTGTTGGTATTAGCATAGAAATGCTTGGAGTTGTGATTGTTGTTGTGGTTATTGTTGTTTGACTCGAGACTTGAATTCCTTGACTTAAAGCTTGAGTCGTTACATTGGAAGATCTGACTTTTATAAGTGAAAACTTTGATTTTGGCGCCCTGGCCTTCTTTGTTTTAAGTGCCATTGTCTTCCTCTATTTCTTCTTCAAAAGGAGACTCAGCAATAATAGGCTCAGATAGACACTCAGAATCTTCTTACGATGGATCTCGTATAGTCCTTTAGCTAGCTTCGATTCCTCGGGAGGATTCGAGTAATCCCTTCTATTCATTCTCATAATGTCTTTGAATAAGATGGAGACCCCTTTTTGAATCATCTTCAATATCATCATGACTATCTTTATCACTTTCTAATTCAATGACGACATCTTCTTTTGCTTTAAGGTATTTTTGTTGTTGTTCAAGTTGAATTTGTGGTTAAGAATCTTCTTGTTGTTCATATTGGGGTTCGGTTTTAGCTTGTGGTAGTTTTTGCACTTATCACCCTAACCACCTTGATCGCTATCACCTCCATCTTTGACAGGTGGTTCAGGTTTAGAATCTATGTCATCATGTCTCAACTTGTTACCAGGAGGCATGTAATCAGGATTCGCTAAGTGACTTATAAGTGTCTTTTTCAGGTGGAATAGTTGCCCTCTCATAATAAGTTTGTGACCCATTTGAAGTAATCTCATTCATTTGCTCGAGTGTAATCCTATCGATGTCTATCTTTGGAAGATAATAGATATGAGATCAAAAATCATATACAGAAATCTAGGATATAACAGAAACTTTTCCTTCTTGACTCTAGTGGTTATGATTTCCTTTAAGTGTTTGAAAATCATTCCCGAGAAGTTAAAAGGAAAATTTAGCAAAAGAGCTACCATAGCAGATTGTAAAATCTCACAGGCCATGTTGAAACAATCTTCTACGTGTTCACCGAAAATGCAGAAGTACATTCATGATATACTTGTACGGAGGAATAGATTTTCTTTGTTTAACAGTAGTCAGTAATCCGCCGAAAATATTTCATCCATACAAATATTCTCTGACAAGATACGGATCTAAGATCTTTGGATCTTTAACAACATCAGCAAAGTGTAGCACTTCATAGATAATCTATTTCGAAATAATATCTTGTTGACCATTAGTGTTGCTGATGATGGCCGGTGAGTTTCTTTCACAATCTATGCATGCATTCCTTCAAAATAAGTGTTGTGGCTAAGATAAGTGTCTTGTCATTCTAATAGAGGAAAAATGATTATCGACTTATTCAAAAAATTGATAATCCCTGAAAACTCGGCTGCATGTTTTGAGTTAGTGTCATGATAGGCACATATATTATGCTTAGTGACTGCCGGAAGATTCCTAATTCTGCATAAACGATGCAATCATCAAAAATGACAAAAACATATAACGCTTAACACAAATTTTAATGTTCAAACCCTAATAAGCGAATGGCATCCAGTTTGCCGCTTCTAATCAAGCAACTAATTCACCTGACATGTCAAAAACTATAGTATGGATTTAAAATACGTTCGATATAGTTTTTGGATTAAATAACTTGGTCCAACAACATCATAAAGCCAAATGAAAAAAATAAATCCCACATCAAATTATGTTCATTTGAACATTCTAAAGTGTCTATTAATTCGCTTAAAGTACGGTTAGGGTTTAAGTTTGTTTATCGTCAATTAATTCCTCATTAATGGATGTTTATCCAAACAAATCATATATTCATTCACCTTAAATCATAGGTAACAAGTGTCAATGAGGGCAACAAGTCTGGACAAAGAGATTTGAGGGATATTAGTTGAACAAGACAAACTAATGAGGTTACTCACCTATATTATTCCTTTTATAGCCAGGAACCATTCGCTATATAGAGTTATCCCTCAAGTTTGTGACTTGTCTCATTCTGGTCCCTATTCCACCGTCTAAGGGGCGGATGTGTATATTCGTATGAAACCTTCAGGCGAATGACTCATTCTGCCCCCCAAGTTTGTGGAATGAACCATTTGAGTCCTCATTCATACCAAGCATGTGTGTGGAATGGCTTATTCACCTGTTAACTTCAGGCGAATGACATGTTCAAGTCCCTGAACTTTCTGAAAGTTATATCTAAGCCCTCATCTTGGCACTGTTTTGGGTAGAATGGACCTCTTCAACTGATATGTTTGGGCGAATGGCTCATTCTCCCCTAAACTTGTTAGAAATTACAATTTTAAACATGAACTTTAATACTTTTTCTATTTAAACCCTGATTTTCTATAAGTTTGTGTCACACCAAACTAAGGCGGAAATACAGGAATGCGACGTCGAATGGTTTTCAAGCACAAGGTTCACGCAACGCACAAATTTACTTAAATAGATACCATCTAAGGATGGATAATGTCATAAATTATTTAATAAGAATAACATTGTTTGGGAAATTAGTAAATTGTCTAGAACTCGTGACTCAAATACTGAAATAACGTGGAACTGACAAGACCCGATCAAAATGGTACCACTTGGTGCATGCTCAAACCCCTCTCCCAAGTCCCCGCATCTGATGGTCAATTACCTGAAAAAATGCGTAAAGATTTGTCAACAATAATGTCAGTGAGTTCACAGGTTTGAATGTACTAAACAAAGTGCTCGTGTAATTCGTGTGTGTCTAATCGTAAGCTAGCTAAGCAAATGATTACTATGCAAACCATGAGTCCCATAACCAAACCTCTTGACTGTTGTGCCTTGCGCATTGTACACTAAAGACAATGTATGCATAGTAGAATACTAACACTCTTTTGTATGTAACCGGTTAGAGCGACTAACCAAGAGTGGGGGTGTCAACCCAGTAGATCTATTAAATTGTTCCATGGCTTTTGATAGCTAATGGTTACAGTAAACGTAATACGAGGACTGTTGAGTTCATGAACCAAATGTCTCATGTTCCACATGGTAGTCACAATAGAATTAACACACCAATGAAAGTTGTACTAGTTCTGTAGCATGTTTGTCCCCCAAAAATATAAAAATAGTAAAATGGGGCCGTGAAACTCAGCTGGTAATGGTATGTGCGGTCTAGTGAGGCTGAAACGTGAAGCAACTACCGTCCAGAGACACTGGTTGCCCTATGATTATCAAGAGCACGGTAAATTGTACATTCTTATTGTTTATCATACAAGTTGTTCACCCGATATTTGTGGGCCCTGGTTCTAGTGTAGGTGGGCCATGTTTTTGTACACGTGACGATTTATAATTGATTCTTGTACTTGTAAAGGGTACAGCTCCAGAAATCCTGGGTATTTTGTAAGATGAATCTTATTGTAAACAAAGTGGACCCCACATGACGTCATGGTTTGTAAATTAACACCAATTCGTCATGTGTGGTTGGTTTTTTGGAAAAAATGTTCATTTTAACATAAGTTTATGTCCTTTTAATGTCCATAATAGTATTAAATATGTTTCGGTTCATTTAACATATGTTAGAATAGTGTAGCCGAAAATATCACAAGACATAGGTCTATAATTTGATAGTTTAGTAAATCAAAATTGGTTGGTCTAAGCTTATTAAGGTACCATCGAGGCTATGAAATATGTTTTAGTGAGTTTTCGATGGGAACCGATTATAATCATCCACGAAATGTGGATTAGCTTCGGCTATGTATTAAGTATATGTTTAGTTATAAAAATCGATTCCTTGTTCTATTAATAAAGTCGTATGTCGTTTTTAAAGCATTGATTCAAGTTGTGGGTGTACTATGTAAGTTGATTCATGCTTCGTAGGTGGTTGTGTAGCTTGGTACGATCGTGTATACAAGTGTATGTGTGTGTGTGTCAACATGAGTCTAACTTTGGAAAACAAGTTCTCACAACATAAATTCAATTATCAAAACATTGTTTCAAGGGGTCAAGTATCGATTATCAAATGGGGTCAGGCGTTAAATGGGCCGAGAGGTTAATGATCACAGAGAAACATAGTAGTTAGACACCATACCTAATCGAGACAATGTAGGGCCAATGGATCTTAAGTCTTGATCCTCCTCTTGAGCTTGCCTTGGTGTTTCGGTTGCAAGTTGTTTTGGCCGATGAGAATGAGGAAGGAAAGGAGTGTTGTGAGATGTTGGTGCAAGAAACCTTAATGGTTGTGGAGTTCCTTTTATAGGCCGATCATATGGTGGTGTGTCATTGATTAGGGAGGGCTTGTTAGAGGATAGTTTCCTAATTCATATAACACTCAAAGTTGTCATCGATTCATGCATTCCAATAAAAAGGGCCGGTTACTTGAAGCTTTGGATAGATCATTATGGTAAGCCACTTCCTACAAAAGTTATGACGGAAAAAGATTAGGCCCTGTTTTGGTGCAAACTTGGTGGCATAGGTTGATACTGATGCTTCATGGAACATGGATCTTCCTTGTCCTTTCCTAGTTGGATGATCACCTTAGTTGTCTTGAGTGCAAACTTGGTGGCACATGGCCGATTGTCTTGTAGTGTCTATAAGGGGTAATGTTTGACTCTATGTAGGATGATCACGTTAGTTGTCTTGAGTTTTATTGGTGTAAGAAGGTTTTTACATGGTTGAAAAGGACATGCGTGTTGGTGTGTGTATATATGGGCCGATTAGAAGACAAATGGGGAAAATCTTACTAGTTTGGGTGTAGGTTATACTTTGGATGTAGTTTATCATGGGTGTAGGTTCTATAATGGGAAAGGTTAGTTATTAATCATGGTTCCAAGCCTTGTCCCTTTCGGCTGAAGGTGGTGAAGGAAAGAGGAAAGTTTGTTTATTAGTTAACATGGTTAAGGAATGGTTAATTTTGTGGGAAGTGGTGCCATGAAGTTGTCCATTAGCCTATTCTAGTGTAAGTGTGGATTAAGACAAAATGAGAATCTCATCTTGTTCTTTGATTGATTGGCAACAAAGATCAAAAGGGAAAAGGTGAGCTTGAACATGGAGTTTGGGATGTGTAGTTCTATTCCCACTTGGTGTAAGTATAAGTGTCATCTATGTATATTACATACATATATACGCACATGATATATAGGTGGAGAAGTGTTCCTATGTTTAGTCTTTATCAAAGCTAAGATTTCTAGGTAACACCTTAGTCGACCGGCTTGTTGTGTGTGGGTATGCGCATGTGCATAACAATGTTTCAGCTAACATTAATCAACCTTATGTGGTATAGACTCGATGGTATGGATGATAATATATGTAGGTATAGTGTGTGTTGAATGGAATACTATTTTGTACCGGTTATAGTCGACCATTTGCATAGGAATGCAACTTGATTTCGTCTAAATGGCAAGGATGCTTGATGACGATATTAACATGGATTGATGTCCATTAATTGTGAACACATGTTGTTTAATGCTTGGTATCAATTGTGATCTATATACATGTGTTAGTGAGGAATTACCATGTGTTAGAGTGTGGTAACCTAATGAAATGCTTTCTGGCGATTGTCCGGGTGTTGTATGCGTAGACAGGTGGGATTTTCCAGTAATTGGTGCTTCACTTAGACTGGGGGGGGGGGTTATAGTGTGTGCAAAATGTCTAAATATGTACATGAAATGACAATAATGAATGAAATGCATACGGATGTTGATCTGGATCAATGACTGGTGTCATAGTTTGCATCTTAAACCCGGAACATTTAAACTTCTCAAATTTAACCCTTTAAATTTCAAAATTCTCAATTTTGAAACTTAAGTAAAACAAAGTTACGATTAGTTGTGTTTTAGCTTTGATTTCTCAAATTTGAGAACGAAAAGATTAGAATTACCACATCCGTTAATAAAAATTAAAAGGAAAACAAAATCTTTTTGTATTTTTCAAATTCAAAGATAAAACACATAAAAATATTTTTGGTATTTTTGAAGTTTCAAATGTAAAAAAAAAACATTAAAGCCAAGTAGAAAAATATTCACACGCAGTATTATTGCG
Organism: Ambrosia x helenae; assembly: GCA_030844895.1. Lineage (NCBI taxonomy): Eukaryota > Viridiplantae > Streptophyta > Magnoliopsida > Asterales > Asteraceae > Ambrosia > Ambrosia x helenae. The sequence goes on along the minus strand of JAUTDX010002384.1, from coordinate 16,528 downwards.
AGCAACACGGGTAAGAGAATGTATTAGCACCCGTCAAAACAACTCTTTGTTTAGTTAGTTAGCATTATGATAAGCATTCTACCCTTATTATTGATATTATTGTCTCCTTAAACTCAATAATAGGTTGTAATCATTAAGCACTTTTGATGTGATTAGATAATAATTTATACTTGCTAACACGTAGTTCCCATACACACGACACATTCCCGTATTGAGGTATGCACCACTAGTTTTTATAGGAGATCATGCCATTTACATTTGTCTATTCGGTGGGGAAAATACAAGATTATCTAAATTAAGTAACAATTCTCGACTTTAGAGATTGAAACGTAAGATACCTTGCTAAGGTTAGTACTATCGTACAGACAAAGAGGCAACATTCGGCTTAATATATAGAAAGCAAACTCATGTTCATGTTAGTGTATCCAACACAGACAAAGAGATGAAACTTAACTTTCGGGATTTGTACCTTCAAGCTTTCTTTTCTGCAATAGTTATGTATAATTAAGAAGCATTTGGCTTGGGGGGGTTACACATAATCAAATCCGTATAGGTATGAAAAATAAAGCATTAAAGAGGACCTTGGCTTACGCCAATTTATGGGAACAACTATGATACCTCAGATGGCAAATAACATAAAGACCACTGAACATGGAAATTTTTCAACTGAAATTTTGATACTCAGATCATATGCCAATGACATGTTAATCCAAATAATTTTAACTTTTTTTTATGTTTGTATCACCGTGTCAACTGTAAATTGATTTGGAGTTTACTGATACATCTTTAGAGTAAATGCACTTATTCATTTACAATTATTAGAGTTATTTATCGTTTCAAAATTTTAAGTTTTATGAAGTTGCGACAATCCACTAATGTACTATCCTTTTCTCTTTTTCTCACCATTGCCTCATTTTACATTTCCCATTGGTTTTGGATTTTCAAAATTTTTTAGTAATTTTTGGTTTTTCTTGTAAATTTCTCCCTCCTAAAATTCAAAAAGTTAAGTAATATAAAAACATCCTTTTGGACTTTTAATAACAAAAACATTTTATGAAAACCGAGTTTCCAATGTGGACTAATCTCATTTTTTCTTAATGTCCTTTACCGTTAAATGAAAATAAATCTTGATTTATCAAATGCTTTGGTAAAACGGTCGGCACGTTGGTTGAAAGTGTAGATCTTAACAACATTTATCAAATGCTTTCGTAGCAATCACGTATGAAATGATATCTGATATGGTGTGTTTTGCTTTAGAGTCAACATAAATGGGGGTGTTCAGAAATTTCAAACCATAATTGTGCATATGCTATTGCATCCACAAAACCGAAGAGTGGCAGTTACATATTTGACTTCATAAGTTGAAATGGGAACAAACATTTTCTTCTTGCACTACTATGTTATTAAAAAACCCTCCCAAATTTTGACATCCATCATTGGGATTTTGTATCAATCTTGCATCCACCATAGTCTGAATCACTTAAAGCCACAAGATCAGATTTACCGTCATTAGGGTGGCATAGCTCGATGCTTGGATAACCCTTCAGATAATGAACGATCCTCTTCGCAACCACAAGATCCACACATCTTAACTACAAACTCACAATTTCAAAACGAAGCACGTTTGGTCATTGAAGAACATTGTGAACTTGGTGTCACAAATCAACGAAACACTTGATCAAAACTCACCATCCTGTGGAGGATCATCCTTTCTCTCTTCTCTTCTTCTTCTTCTATTCACTCTTCCCTTCTAAATCTCTTATCTTAATAAACCCTTTCTTTTTGTCAGCAAAGGTTACATGTACTCCAATGATATTCTTTACGTCATGTAGGAGCGATGTGTCACATACTTTGCGCCCAGATGTTCCACTATCAAGAATGCAGAGACTGCTGGCAGTTCCTCTTGGAACATCTACACACTTCGTCATAGATTAGTTTGAGAGGGTCCCCAATACTTGACGGTCTTGGGTCTCCGTTATCACCAATAAACTGGATCTCCATCCATTTACCCGATGTTGTGGTAGTAGCATTACTAATTGATGCACCCCTATAAACATTTACTGATTTAGGTTTCCAAACCTATTCAATTTTGCTCTTTTTACTTTTAAAAGTTTTAGATGGAGTAGATTTGGGTTTAGCCTTAGGTTTTTCCTTGGGGCTTGAAACATTTTTAGTTTTCGGCTTTCCTCAACAACAACCTTTTCCTTTCTTAAGGATGTTTGTTGTTGTGTCTATGGGATTCATCAACCTTTTCTTTCAATTCCCTTAGATAAGGACACTGAGATCTCAAATGTCCAATTTCATTGCACTCAAAGTATTATCTCCATTGCACATTCCTTGGAGATTCACACAGTGAATTAATAGCACATGAACTTCCAAATCTAGAGGTACTTGTTAATAAAACATGAGAATTGGATCTAGGTGAAAAACTTCTATGGACTTTATTTTTTAAGAATTCTTTTTGTTGAAAATAGGCACAGTTTGACTAGTGTTTGAAAATTTTTCACCTAATCTATACCTTGAGATCGGATAAATACAATGTAAAGTGAATTAATATAACTTAATAATTACTATGGGTAATAGGAACCTTTAACATATTTACGGATCAGAAACCCTATCTCGGACTTGTGAGCTATATGTAACTAAACTCTAATAACCCAATATTATCAACTATAATTGACAACTTATGTTCTTCTACGTTTGTTTTTCTATGTTTATTTTCATGTAGCATATTTACAAATGAATATAAACATTATCTTTCTTTGCGTACAAACACGAACAAAAACATATATTCATCTATGTGTCCGTTTATGTTTATTTGTTCGATTAAAGCTCAACAAACGAACATAAACATATATAACTCCCTAATGTTGGCTCCATTTATTGTACAGATAAATACAGAAATTGTTACAAAGCAAGCAAGAATGAGGAGAATGATGTTGGAACCAATCCCAGAGAAATGGAAAAAATTATGGGATACATGCGATCTCCGAAGCTTCATGCTCATAAGTCTTTCGTTACAAACGTTTTTAATATTCATTGCTCCTTCGCGAAAACGAACAAAAAGCAACTGGATAATGATGTCATTGTGGTTTGCATACTTGTTAGCAGATTGGGCAGCTAACTTTGCCGTTGGACTTATCTTGAATAGCCAAGGAGACCCCAACGGCGGCAGCCATGGCAAAAAGAGTAAGAATCCTTCGCAAAACGAAGACCTTCTTGCCTTTTGGGCATCATTTCTTTTGGTGCACCTTGGTGGTCCGGACACCATTACAGCCTTCGCGTTGGAAGATAATGAGTTATGGCCGCGCCATCTTTTTGGTCTTGTCTTCCAAGTTGGAGCTGTTGTTTATGTGTTTATCCTGTCACTTCCACATAACCGGCTATGGATTCCAACTATATTTGTGTTCTTGAATGGAATGATCAAATACAGTGAGAAAACACGCGCGCTTTATCTTGCTAGTGCCGAAAAATTCAAATCTTCAATGCTTACAGGAGCTAATCCGGATATCAATTCTTCAAGACTTATGGATATCCGAAATTCCATGAGCGAAGCCAAACTACCAGCTCAAATCGACATGATTCCCGACGAGGATATAGTGACCATATCAAGGAAAAGATCATTTAACAAGACTAAAAAAGGAACTCTAACAGAATTGGAGGTGGTGCAGTATGGTTATCAGTTCTACCAAAAATACATTGGTCTGATTGTTGATATGATTTACGGTCTAAAGGAACGGAATCAGAGTCGCGATTTCTTTTTGCATCGCAATGCGGAAGACGCATTCAAAGTGATTGAGGTGGAGTTAAACCTAATCCATGAAGTTCTCTTCACAAAGCTTCCTATGGTGTATGGTAAGAACGGAGCCATTAGACGGTTTCTATCTATTGTGACTGTTTGTTTAGCAATCGTGTTTTTCTTAATAAAAAGCAAAACAAACTTCAGTGAAGTTGATGTTACGATTACTTATTGTTTGCTATTTGGGGCATTGGTTTTGGATTTAACTGCTCTACTCATGATCTTGTTTTCTGACTGGACCATCATTGCTCTTCGAGGATCACCCGATAAAGAGCCCGCCAACACTCTCAAGAACAAAATCATCAATTTTTTTCTCAGCCTCCGGGTCGAGGGAGCAAGTAAGGTAATTAGATATAATATCTTAGTTTTGATATAATTTATTATTAGATACAAATTATCGTTTGTTTACTTTTATCATGACCCTCAAGACCGAGAGCACACATGATCAGGTTATTAATTCTTAAATGGGATAATCACCAAAATAGACAGTTGACCAACCAAATTTACCAACATAAACATGTGATGCGTCAAACATTAGGGACCAGCCACTTCTTTGCGTCTATGAATAAGATGATTAAACGTGTAAAGTCTTCGGACGCTTTAATTTGTAAGGTCCCTGCATCTAAACATTAGACGCGAGGCTGTGGAAGGATGCGTCTAAACAAAGTTCTTCGTGTCTAATGAAAAGGTTAGCCCCTTTGCGTCTAAATAACAACCTCGCGTCTAAAGTTTAGACGCAGGGAACTTAAAAAATTAAAAACATCTAAAGACTGTACATGTGTAATCATCTGATTGGTAGACGGAAAGCAGTGTCTGGTCCCTAATGTTTAGGTGTTTATTTTGATAAATATGGTAGTGATTATCCCATATATTAATTAGAAATAACTACAATGACCCTAACAAATACATTGCATCTAATAAAAAATCCTAACTAATATATTATAATATATTCTATCTAATATTGCAGGAAACCAAAAGCAATGCAATATCGAAAGAGTATCCACCCATGAATCGAAGGTGGTCGAAAACCATTTCAACTTTCAACATTATCCACTATTCCTTAAACCAACGTCCACAATTATGGAAACAAGTGTTTCAAAAGTTGGGTCTTACTCGGTTTCTTTATTGCATCTTTTATGTAAAATCCAAACCTTTTTCCAAGGATCTTAGGGACTTCATCTTCGAGGAGCTAAGATCGAAATCAGACTACGCGGATGACTTGGACACCGCTAAGGAGATCAACTCAGCACGAGGCGATTGGGTACTTCAAGCAGAAGAAGGTTGGGTCAGCTTACAGAAATATGTTAATGATTTCGACTATGATCAAAGTCTCATTCTATGGCACATCACTACCGAATTGTTATACAACCGAAAAGAAGAAACCAAAGATACAAATTACCCAAATTTTAAGAAGATCTCCAAACTCTTATCTGATTACATGATGTACCTACTCTACTTCGAACCAAACATGATGTCAGGAGTAACAGGTATCGCACATATACGGTTTCTAGATACTTTCGAAGAAGTTTGCGCCCAGGTCGATAAGATTAAACTTGATGATACTGAAGCGATCTCGTTGGAAACAAAGGCTTGTAAGGCGATACTTCAAACGTCAGGATCCAATGTGAACTCGTTGTTATTCGAAAGTAGCAGTTTGGCGAGAAAATTGATAGACATCCAAGAGGAAATATTAGAATTGGATAAATGGATGATTATAAGCAAAGTTTGGGTGGAGATGTTGTGTTATGCTGCAATTAACTCTCGAGTTAACACACAAGTAGCACAAGTGAGTAAAGGTGGTGAACTTATTACCATAGTTTGGTTGTTGATGACGCAATTCGGTTTCGGAGATAAGTTCCAAGCAAATAAACGTAAACGGGTAAAGCTCTATGTTGGCAAGTAGTTTCGACTGGTATCTTAATTGCTTGAAGGATCTAGACTGCATATTGATGATTATAAATAATTTGAAGTAACTATGAACATTTGCATTCAAGGATTTTATTAGGTTTGATAAATAATTTTTGTAATTATGTTGTAATGTGATAAATGAAGTGTTTTTAAACTCATTATTACAATATACTTTGTTAATGTATGTGGCATTTAGTTTTTGGGTTTTATATTTAACCAAAATTTCTAGATTTTCTAAGAAGATATAATATGTTGATTGTAGCTTTAGAACATAAGTAAAATCATCATCATACTCAGTTAATCCTATCAATAGCATGCTAAGGTAGGGTCTGAGGAGGGTAAGATGTAGACAATCTTACCTCTACCCCGTGGGAATAGACTACTTCCAGTGAGACCCCCGTTTCGATAATGGTTTTGCATCCAGCCTGGACATAAGGCACATAACATTTAGTGTTCGAGTTTGATGTGTTGGTTAATGGATGTTTGAAAGTAAACGGTTTGGAGGGAAAAGAGGGTAGGAAACTTTAGAGGGAAATTTGTAAGTTAGTTATTATTGAAACTAAACATACACACAATACAAATGAATATATTCGACCCTATATATACAATCTAATCGGCATGATGCAAACCGACATGACCCTTGACTTGTACATAATAACCGCTAACTATATGTGACATATCGGTTGGTATATAACCGTCACATACTATTTACTAACTTAGGACATAACTAATTAACATATGTACAATATTAATAACATAGGTTTAATAAACCAAGATTATGTATTCTAACATTCTCGCCCCTAATCTTGATTTAGTATGAGCTTGATTCTTCACTTGACGATGTGCGGGGTCTCTTCTTTGGTGGGATGTCTTGATCTTTCCACTCGGCATTTCTTGTTCCTTGATCATAAGCATCTTCTTCATCGACTTGAACTACCATTTCCCTTCCTTTGTATTTTAGATGATACCATTCCATCATCTCTAGGTATCGGACATAAACATGCCTTAGGGTCGTTGCAATCTCGTCTTTTGTCACTATACTTGGTAGTCCTCTCCCGTATCCCATTGACATGGCAACCACTGCCCAATTGTCATCATTCGTCACTTTATCATAACCTCCGAAAACTTGAACCTTTGTGTAAAGATCTAACAAGTTAATTGGATATCCGTATCCGTCTCTTGGAGGCATTGGTGCCTTGTTCTTTATTTTGAGAAAGTTTTGCATAAACCACTCAATGGTTCTTTCGAATTCTAATTCGAACTTTCGTTTGTATCTCTCAACCGTTGTAGTGATATGGATTAAATCCATGAACACAACACAATCATTCAATCTTGTGCCTTGGGTTGGATACAAAATGGGTCCTTGTTCCATGAAGCTTTCGGCTTTATCTTTATTGATCGAAAACTGTTCAAAGTTTTTAAATACCGTAGCCCTTTCCCTGTCTAAATCAGTATGACTTTCTTTTAAACCGGTTCCATATGATTCTTGTGCCTTGTTTCTGATTTGCGCCTCATGTGCGCTTCCTGCACTTCCGGTTTCCTTTTTCTGCACCACGTTGTTTCTCTCGGGACATTTGAAAGTAAAATGATCATCAGCATCACACAATCGACATGTGATAATTCTCCTTGTCTTCTGGATAATCGGCCTTCTAATATAACACACGTCCCCTTCGAATTCGATCTCTAGGCCTTCGGATGTCAACTTCTCTATACTTAAGACATTCCTTCTTAGAGTGGGTATGTAAAACACATATCTGATTTTGTGAATCTGGTTTCTACTCGTGATGATAACCGTCCCTTTTCCTCTAAAATATTATTTCCTATACCCGGTTGGACAACCTTCTATGCCAAATGATTTGCTAAACAAAGTGTATTGATTTTTGTCACCACGTCTGTGTTCTTTGCGGGTTAGACTTGCAAACCATATGTCGTCCCATCCTTTTTCATCGGTTCCCTTCAACGTAAATTCTGTTTTCCCCATCTTCTTTGGACACTCTCTTCTAAAGTGAAATGGTTGTTTACACTTACTACAACACATCGTTGGTGGGTGTTCGGGGACATCCTTCTTATACTTCACTTGCCTATTAAATTCCTTTTGGGCCTTAAACACTTTTTCTTCTTGGATCTTAGACGACGATCCTATGTTGAATTTTGAAAACTTGATGTTGGGAGGACACTCACAATCCTCATCTTCCATTGGTGCCTTCTCGGCCCTTCTTTTGTGATCGGCATGATCACATAACATACTACTAGGGACTAACGGCCAATCGTCTTTTCTCCCTATAGTTTCAACATCTTCGGAGTTTCGATCAACATCAAATATGCCACAGGTTTTGGATCCTGGCTCTGATGCCATGTTCAAGTTTGATGTGTTGGTTAATGGATGTTGGAAAGTAAACGGTTTGGAGGGAAAAGAGGGCAGGAAACTTTAGAGGGAATTTTGTAAGTTAGTTATTACTGAAACTAAACATACACACAATACAAATGAATATGTCGACCCTATATATACAATCTAATCGGCATGATGCAAACCGACATGACCCTTGACTTGTACATAATAACCGCTAACTATATGTGACATATCGGTTGGTATATAACCGTCACATACTATTTACTAACTTAGGACATAACTAATTAACATATGTACAATATTAATAACATAGGTTTAATAAATCAAGATTAATGTATTCTAACATTTAGCAATATAGACAAACTCGATTGGTGCATGTACCCCATGTCTTTTGACTATTATCGCCACCATATGATGCTGATTAACAGTCTGCCGTTTTTAACATTATTTTTCACGAAATTAGTAAAATAATGTTAAAATTAGTGCAATTTACTTTTGTCTCTCAAAGGCCTACACATATATATATTATATGTGCACACAACAAATAGGGCTAGAACATAAGAAAATATAAACACTAATTATCTAGATTCAATCATAAACAATAAATTAAAGATCGAGATAATTTACCTCTAAACAAACATATAGGAATGTCGACTTTAGAGAAAGAAGTTGATATGCCATTGATCAATTCTGTATTTGTTACCATTGTGATGTCATTGATTGATGGTGATCTTAAAGAGAAAAGTTATGGTGTTCTTTCCATATATGTAAAGTGGGTAATGATATAAAGGAGAAACCTTAAATGATATATACCGGTATTCACATATATCTTAATGGCCAAGTACGCCATTTAACTAATTAATAAAAGTCGTTTCTCATGCAAGGAAAGGAAGAACTACCTCTCTCACAAGAGCAGAATTCATAACAGATTAGGACAAACAAACCAAGGGAAAGGATGAACGATTTGTTCCTTGCAAACTTCAGAACTAAGGAACGACATGACAATTGAGAAGGTATAGAGTCTGTAAGTCAAACCTTACTAAGGGGATGAGGACAAAATGTTGGACTCTGCTCATCTTGAAAAGAATAGACAATTAGAAAGCCAAAACAGCTAATATCTGATCATCAATAAAACAGTACAATAATGAGTATATCCTCCCAAAAGACCGTTGGCTCGAACAACTGCTGCTGAAAATTGTTGATTGACAAAGGTCTGATGAAGAAGCATCTGCTGATATAGAAGAAGGTCTAGTGAAGTTAAAGTCTGCTGAGAAGATATAAGGCCTGTTGAAGCCCAGCAGTACTTAGGCTTCAACATATGATGAAGACACAGAGCTTTACTTAACAAAGTTTTACCCATCAGTGTTTAACAATGTAACAGTGTCAATGGTTGTAATAGGGCAGATGTTAGTGTTTGTTAGATGTCGCTTTCTTAGGTGACGTCAGGTTTAGGTCATCAGATGTTTGGTTCGTGCTATAAATAGAGCAGTGTCTGTACAATTCTATTCGTCACTTTACACCCAACATTCTTGCACGAACAAATTTGAGTGAGCAGGCTAAGGGGTGAGCTATAATCATTGTACTAAGTTGAATCTGTGATAACGTATTCAATAAAAAAGTAATTTGATCAAAACAATCTTCTTATTACTATGCATTAGAATTTAATTCCGCTGCACTTTCCTTTTACATCTTCATTTATCTACTGTTCCATTCATAACTTGTAATTCAGCCTATATTTAACTTTGAATTAAATCGGTATAAACATATTTGACGTAATTTTGATAACATACTACTATTTACTATATAATAATGTCCCAAAATAACACAAGGTTATCATATTAAAGTTAAAGTACTCATTTAATAAAATAAAATAAAATAAAAAACCATTGAAATCTTCATTTAAACCGTCGAAAATAATAGTTATTAAAAATAAGTGAAGTAATATTAATATGTAATACACTAATATTTATAAAACAATCTTCCTTCGTTAAGCTAAACGCACGAAATTTCTTGTTTGTGTCCGTTCATTTATTAAACGTACAAACACAAATGGACTTTCTGCCGAATAGTTCACGAGCTGTTCATCGAACGTTTGGTTCGTTTGCAGCCCTACTGACAGGATGTATGAATTGAAAACTTTGTATAGGTCTGAAGATATTTGCGAATCGAAGGTGTTCCAAAACCATTAATACTTTCAACCTTATCAACTACTGCTTGCACAAAAGAAATAATAAAAGGGACAATACAAGATTTTGTTCGAAAGTTACATTTGTTCACATATGGGAAGAAGTTATCGTCAACTCGGAGTTTAGTGAATTTCTTGATAGCAACATTTATGTATAACCAGAAGCATTCTCCGATAGCCTTAGAGAATTCATCTTCGATGAAATAAAATCGAAATCAGAACTCGCGGATGACTTGCAGACCGTGAAGGAGATAAGTTCAACACATGACGATTGGGTCCTTCAACTCGAAGAAAGATGGACTGACTTACTCAAATATGTTTCAAGTGTTGCCTTCGATGAAAGTCTCATACTATGGCACATCGCTACCGAATTATTATACAACATAAAAGATGATATCGATAACCCAAAAAGGAAGATCTCGAAACTCTTACCTGATTATATGTTATACCTTATATCCAGGCAACCAATCATGATGTCATCCTTGGTTTAAAAAAGCGCGACTCAGGCGCGCCTGAGGCGTGAGGCGGTCAAGGGCGGTAAGAAAAACGCTTCGCTTTGGGTGAGGCGCCACAATTACATGAAGCGCCCAGAGACGGCGCTTCATGTAGAACTGGTCGGAGACAACAGCAGCTTGTGTTCTTGGTGGTGTTGTAGGTTGCTGGAAACAAGACTTCTGGGTTGCTTGACCGGAGTTGCAGGCTAGTGAGGGAGAAGGTATGGTAGATAGTGATGATAGGGTAGAGGAGAGGGTCACACACGAAAGAAAACAAAACAATAGGAGCAGATATCATGTAGAAGAAGAAGAAAGGCAGAAAGCTTTAGGGTTTTTGAAGAAGAAGATACTGCTGTGATTTTAGGGTTTTTGGTAGATTAGAAGAAGACATACCGGCTGGTAGTTTGTATATATACACGTGTTTTAGCTTTTAGGTTTAAGAAGTTTTAGGAATTTATAAATTTAACCCTTTATCTTTTAACAATTTACATTTAATCTCTAAAACTTGTATTTTGTCTAATAAAGAAGTTTTAGGAATTTATACATTTAACCCCTTTATCTTTCAACAATTTACATTTAGTCTCTAAAACTTGTATTTTGTCTAATTATTCTTATTATTTATTCTATTTTTCTATTTAGTGATTAAAAAATATGTAAATATTACCTAAACTTTATCTATAATTATTAATAAAATACTTAGCGTGTCGAGTACGTGAAGCTCTCGCCTCACGCTTAAAGCCCCGCGCTTCGAATTCGGAACCAAAACGCCTCAGAGCGCCTCGCGCTTTTTTAAACCAAGATGTCATCAGTACCAGGTATTTCCCAAATACGGTTTCTCGATAATTCGGCGGAAGTTTGCGCCCATGTCAAACAAATCTTAGAACAAGTTTCTGAATTCCAAAGACCAACTGAATCGAAGCAGATGCAGATGCATGCTTGTAAGAAGATTCTTAACGTGCCAGGAACCAATGTGAAGTTCATCTTGTTCCAAAGACACAATTTGGCAACAGCATTGATGGAGATAGCGGAAGAACTCACGAGGAATGCGGAAGAACTCAGGAGCCCGAAACCGGATAAATGGTTGATCATAAGCAAGGTATGGGTGGAGATGTTGTGTTATACCGCGATTAACTCAAGACCCAACACGCAAATAGCACCGGTGAGTAAAGGTGGTGAACTTATTACCATAGTTTGGTTGTTGATTGTTCACTTCGGTTTGGGAGATAAATTCCAAGATGAAAGTAAAGAAGTACGACTCACTGTTGGCAAGTAGTTAGGAGTAATGTATCTCAAAAGCATCAAGGATCTAGAAGAGCATAAATACCTTACCGTATCAAGACTGCATAACCATAAATAAATTAGGTAATTTTGATAATTTACATTTAAGGAATTTTATTAAATAGAATAAATGAAACAAATGTATTAAACTCGTTGCGTTATACTTGGTTAGGGTGTATTTGTTTCAGTTCTTGTATTGTTATATATAACAAACTTTGTTATATATTAGCGGTCGGTTTTTCTCTTATTTTGTCTTTGTGTTTTGAATTGAGATCATTTTTTTTAAACGGCAAGTTAGGATCACTGACGAACCACTGGAGTATCATCGTGCCACTAGCGGAACCCACCCGATCATATCCATCTCCACTAGGCAATAATGCCTATAGACCAATTCAGAAGGAAACCCAATAAATCAGGGAAAACCCCCTTGTAGGAATCAAACCCAAGACCAAATGGTCCCTCGTGGGATCATACTTTGAGTTTTGGGCATTCCATCAAGCTCAGGGTATTTGCCATTCCTATGATCCTATTCATTATTATTGGGGTTTAAAGGTCAAAATATGGGTGTTTGGGTGAGCTACATCTCTAATACATAATATATTGACTTTAGGAAGTCGAGATGAAAAGAAAAACGCTCAAGAATATAAAGACCCTTTCACAAAGGTGAGTTGAGGGTGAAAGAGAAGTTTTGAGTGATGACCCTGGATTATTCCTTAGGATACGATGTTTGTGCTCGTTATTGGGGTAAAACAAAGGCTTTGGTCTACATCACAGGGCGCGGTACATGTAGTAGTCGTTTGAACAACGTCAAGCCAGAAGGTGGTGGAATGGAAAAAAAATGTAACCAATGGTTCATCATCATAAGCCTAACTGTACCCTAATACCATATGCTTGTTCTTCATAAAAGTAAACATTCAAGAGTTCTCGTAGTTGGATATAGTATCTCCTAACATCTTCGAAACTTGGCTTCACGGAAAAATCCACACGGTGACAAATTCATAATTACTCTATTCAAATTAGCACTCGGTTAATAAAAATTACGCTACACTTTACAAGTAGTGTAATTTTATTACTCCAGTAGAATTTTTTTTGTAGAGTAATTATTTGTTGAAGAGTGATTATTATCATAATTACGAAAATGTCACCATGTCTTTTTTACAATTTGTTTACTTCGCAACCTACTCGTAATGTAATTGCAAACATTAGCTGTCCTATGTAGGGATATAGCCGAGCATGAGCTCAACTTCGCTCGTTTAACTTACAGGAACTCGAGCTAGAGTTCAACAACAACCATACCCAAATCCCACATATAGTAAAGCTATTGGTAGGGTCTCGGAGGGTCAAGGGTAGAATGTAGGCAAGCCCTACCCTTATCCCTGGGAATAGAACGGGAGCTCAAGCTCGGCATTGTTTATTACTTTTTTAATTAATTTACATACATTAATAAATATTTTTATAATTTTAATCATCATATATAACATAATTTACATTAATAGTTACTTTTATATATAACATAATGTACATTAATAGTTATTTTTATTTATAACAATAATTATTATATATTTATATTTATAAGGTAAGGTTCGACTACAAAGTCCAAAACTGCTAAAAGTGTAAAAAGCTATAGAAGTGTAGTAAAACACCCAAAACCCACCAATAATAGAGTGAAAATTACTATAACACCATATTCAAACCCTAACACGCCATCATACAACTATGAATATTAAACACCATACTATCATATATTCGATGATTAGAGCCTTATCATCCAAAAAGAAAAAAAAAACCTCAAAGATAACAAAGTGAAGGTTACCAAAACATCATATTTAAACCCGAAGAGTCCATAAATTATTCTAATCTAAAGGTGCGCACATCACTTTTTACACTTTTTTAGAAGTTTAGACTTTGTAGCCAACTCCTAAGTCGTAACCTATACTTGCTATAAAAACCAATATGTTGTTTTTGTTTTTTTCATTCTTCTTTTGATTTCATTCAACAATTTTCCTAAACAAACTTCCAATCCTCATTATTCATTTTCTTTCTAACCAATCTTTCACTCTTCCTTCTTTATCTAACATCGTATGTTAAATCTCCACAACCACAACCAACTCCAAGCAGTATGATATGCGCAACATTGGATAATGGGAGAGCTTCCGGTTCATGCGTTTAGTCCTATATGATGGAATCGTGATTGTTACTAAGGAATGGACGGAATTCATCAAGATCATATGCGCATGGGAACTCACCCGAAGGCTGGAAACTATTGGCCATATATTGGTATCATGTTAAATCCAAGGTATGTTCATGTATTCGAATGCATCTTGGTTGTCGAGGGTTGGTTTTTCATGTTTCGATCGGTCTTTGGATGAGTGTTTACAATCGGATTGAAGTTTTTGGGTTTCGGGATCGTGATTGTTGATGGATTGAATGGTTTCGATGAGAATCGTGTGGGTTCATGAATGAATGGGGGTCAAGAGTCGCGCTCGGAATTGAAGAAAAGGGAAGATTTATTGAAGATCGCTTGCAATTTGGCTTTGATCGAACTTCGAATTAACAAGGTATTATGTTATATTCGGTTATATCTCTTTCAATTTTTTCGTTTTTTTTATTATGGTTCAAGGGCCGTGTATGTTGACCATGGGGTATCTACTGAATTTCTTGAGTTTGAATGAGGTTCGGTTTTGATTAATGCGGATTGTTTGAGAGCCGATTGTTGTTAAAGTTGTTAATCGTGGTATGTGTTGATTTGAAGGTCGTAACCTCTATAGGTATTAGACCGAAACCAATCTTAGCCAACGTATTAGGCTATGTATTGGTTAATCACCATGCTATTGTTTGATAATTTACAAAAATCGGCTGCGTATGTTTGTTTTTTTTGGGTGATGTTTATGGCCGAGAATGTTGATTGATTTGGTGATGGTTTGCTTGTTCTAGCCGATTATTATGATTGTTGGGGTCCGTCTTGTTCTTTATTGTTAGTCCATAAGTTCCTATGTTATTCTTATGAATTACTTATATGTTGGATCTTCATAAGTTTATGAATGTTACTGGGTGTTTGATCGCAATCTAAGGTTGATGAAGGGATGGATATTGTTTTTCGGGTCTGGATCTATCCAACCAAATTATCCTCATTAATGGGGGGATTGACTTGCCTTAGATTGTGTCATGAAGTATGGAAGGTAGTTAATGCTAAATCTCAAGTTTGGACAATGGAGGATTTGGTGGACTTGCCATTTCGTGAGGTTTAAAATATTATGAAAAAAAAACACTTATATTATAAGTGTAAACTACCATGTTCGATATATAACATCAATTCATATATATTTTTTAGATGTAAAAGACGTATCAATAATATGTAAACATCTAACAAACCAATCATTTTTATAATATCATTTAAATTTCGTTAGGCATAATTATTAGTTGTAAAAATGTTTTAAACAAAAAAAGCCACACTTCGTATATCTTATTTTTGAATTTCAAAACTTATAAATCTTTTACACCAAAATACTTAACCCATAATGGAAAACTTACCAATTTTATTTATACGACTTTAATAATCAATCAATACTAATTTATCAGTTAATTTTGTATATTGTACTGTTCTAATTAGTCATAAATGCTATTTAAAATATCCGGACAATAACTTCGCTAATTTCAATCAATTAGCATTGATCGACGTCTTAATACATGCCTTCCATTTTGTAAGTATTCCT
Organism: Ambrosia x helenae; assembly: GCA_030844895.1. Classification (NCBI taxonomy): domain Eukaryota; kingdom Viridiplantae; phylum Streptophyta; class Magnoliopsida; order Asterales; family Asteraceae; genus Ambrosia; species Ambrosia x helenae. The sequence goes on along the minus strand of JAUTDX010002384.1, from coordinate 801 downwards.
ATCCGATGTTTTAATTTTTATTTTTTTGTTATTTTATATTTTGTTATTCTACTGTTATGATATGGATATAGTCTTTTTAGAAATCTTATCAGAAAAATTCAACTTACGATAGATGATGTTTAATTTTGGTTATTCGTTTTATGAGGTCGTTTGATTATTATTGATTGACTTTGAAATACCAAAAAACATTCAAACAATAACAAATAAAAAAACGAATGTAAAACACCTTAAAAACATTTACTAACTAGGATTTTGTTATTTTAATTGATACTGTTTGAATTTGATTTGTCATGCTTAGGGTAACTGTGTTTCAAAATTGATAAGTACCATTTTGTTACAATAAACAGTTTTAATTTGCTAGATAGTAGTTACTTCGAGTTTAGATAAATGAATAACCCAATTATGTGTTTTGTTTTTTTAGATAGATTAGTACTCAATGGACTTTTTGTTATTTTGTAGTTTGTCATATATAGATAGACAATGTATGGAATTCATTAGTAGAATAAATTCCTAATTTTAGTCTAACTTTTTTTACAACATTCGAAGATAACAATGGCTGGATTACAAACCTCAAGAGTTTACCATGGTTAATGAAATTGATGTTAACCGAAATGATGTTGCTTTAAAGCTAAAGATTATTCGGGTGTGGCGTCAACCTGATCGTCGAAACCCTAAGATGTTTACTCAATTGAGATGATCCTCATTGACGAGAATGTAAGTTTTATGTTCTTATATTATTCATTGGATTCTTAACTCGTAACAATATTCGCCCCAACAATATTGATATTCCTTTTTTTTTTT
>JAUTDX010002383.1:0-56642 GCA_030844895.1 Ambrosia x helenae | reverse complement strand
CTATAATTTGTTAGACTTGTAACTTATAATATCTTCACGTTTAATGGAAATCTTACACTGCTATAAAAGACTTCTATATTTAATTAATTGCATACATCTTTTCATTTTGCCAAATTGTTCATATCTTCGTACTTTAAGTAAAATACACTTTTAAGATTATCATTTATTCATCACTTTAATGATAAGTTTTACGCTTAAAGTAGTATTCGCTTCACTTATATATTGCTTCGATTAAAAGCTTACAAGTGTTTGGACAACTTTAACAGGTGATTTAAGCATACATATTTAATTTAAACTTTATGCTAAAATTTTACCATTCTAAACTTTACACTTTTGTCTTTTAAAATACAACTATGCTATGACGTGTTGTGACCCACTCATATATCTTCTTCTTTTGTTTTTATACTACTACTTTTAGAATACTGTGTTTTAAATATACCGTGACATATTTTTATTGTAATCTATGTTTCAATGTAAAATTTATATAAAACTTAGTTGTGTGTGAAGCTATACACGTTAATAAAGCAAAAACATACAAGTCATTAAAGTTGTTTCAATGTCTCCTTTTTTTATTGTTTTTCCTCTTACAAGCAAATAGATGGCTAAGACATATTTTTAACTTTTTTGAGATCTCATCTTTGTATGTTGTGATGATCAAAGGTGATTTCAAGTTCGCCAGATATTTAGCTGACGTCGGATGTATAATTTGGTAACGTTTTAAAGAGGTGGCGTCCATACAAAGAAGAGGGAGAGCTGATAGAGGATTAGATCTTTTTTATCTATATGTAACTTTTTAAGGAGTTAAATGTTATTTTCGTCCCTGAGGTTTGGCCATTTTTGCTAGTTTCATCCAAAAGTTTATTTTTTCTCATCTGAATCTAAAAGTTTTCAAATTCTTGCTGGTTTCGTCCAAGTGCCTAACTCCGTTAGTCAATCTCAGTTAACTGAGGGGCAAAGTTGTCAATTCAAATCTTGTGTGAATAATAATAATAATAATAATAGTAATAATATAATAATATAATCATCATCATCGTCCCTAACTCCCTACCATCACCTCTCATCACAACCACCGTCCACCGTCGCCTACTATCACCAACCACCTCCATTCACCAACCTTTCACCTCTCACTCCTCAAACACCATAATCAACACCCGATCAATTACAACAAAAACCCCCAAATCTGTGTTCACGATCAATTACAAAAACCCATAAATCCGTGTTCACGATCAATCACTCCAAAACCACCACCACCGGTTAATCTACAAAACCACAAGATATACACCATTAATTAAAATGCTATACGAACAGATCCACAAAACAAAAATAAAAATTTGAGTGGCACAAGTTGACATGAGGTGTATATAGCCTACCAGCATCGCACCACCTTGAAAACCGGGAATAAGAGAAAGAAAGGAACCATCTGCCGGCGTTTCTCCAATTAACTTCCATCGGAGATGGAATTGCAGAATCTGTTATCAACGAGCACCACACTTCTTTTCCCTAAGTTAGTAGCAGCGGTGGTGGCGGTGTTATTACCTTATCTGAAAACGAGAGATGATAGTTTGGGACTAAAAAGGTCGTGATGCCGTGACGGTTAAACTCAACGGTGGTTTCAGTTTTCCGGCAACACTCTCAATGGTGATGGTTGGGTAAAACCCAACACGTGGTGATGGTTTATAGAGAGAGAGAGAGAGGGGAAAGAGTTTGGTTTTTTTCTGGTAGATTTATTGAGAGAGAGGGAAGAAGAAGGAGATATGGTGATGGTGGTGGGTTAGAGGTGACGTTGATTGTGTTGTGGTGGTGGTGGGTGGGCAATGGTCTGTTGTTCAGATTTACAAATAGAGAGAGTAGAGACAAATGTAGAAAGGAAGGAGAGAGTGTATGTATATATATATATATATATATATATAGGCTAAGTATAGAGAGAAAACCCTCCAAAACGAAGAAAACCCGGTAAACTCTGACTTCCCGAACTTTTTATCATCTGAAAAAATTAGGGTATGTAATATACATGATTTTAAGAGTTTTGAGGCAAAAAAATCAAAAAAGCGCTGAGTGGATATTTTTAAAAAAAATATAAATAAGTTTTTTGTGTGTTACGTATGTTACACAAAAAACAGACATGTTACATATGTAACACAAAAAACTTATTTATTTTTTTTAAAAAATATCCACTCGGCGCTTTTTTTATTTTTTTGGCTCAAAACTCTTAAAATCATTTACATTATATACCCTAATTTTTTCAGATGATAAAAAGTTCGGGAAGTCAGAGTTTACCGGGTTTCTTCGTTTTGAGTGGGTTTTTATTTAAACCATCCCCTATATATTTTTATATATATATATGAAAAAATGTATTTTTAAACAAAAGTTATAGAATTAAGGGTATTTTAGTCTTTTTACAAAAAGTTAACCGAATAAATGGATGGAGTTAACGACTTGGATGGAAATGGCAAGATATTGAAACCTTGGGAACCCAGATGAGAAAACATAAACTTTTTTTATGAAACTAGCAAAAATGACCAAACCTCAGGGACGAAAATGACATTTAACTATTTTTTAAGAGTAAACTGCACGGATGGTCCCTGTGGTTTCCACGAATTGCACAGATGCCCCCATCTATTTTAAATGGTCCCAACGTTGTCATTTTATAACATTTTGGTCCTACCAGCTAACGTTGTTAAGTTTTTGTCAGTTAAGTCATGTAAAATGACTAAAATACCCTCGCCATATCAAAATAAAACCCTCTTCTCCTTTACCTGTGCAAATGCAAACCCACCATTACCATCACCAAACCACCAACACCACCTCCTCCTCCAACCACCACTACCACCACCGTAAAACATGAATAATAGCATGATGGAAGGGCCTACAGCCACAAAACAACCAAGACGAAGAAGCTGCTGGATTATTATTATTATTATTCATCGTTGTTTTTTTTACCCTCAAGAATTGCAGTAGTAAATCCCAATTTCCATTGTCTATATATACACAGTACCCACCCCAAATTTCAATCCGAATTTCATCACTGTAGTTGTGTGTGTATATGTGTTGGTGTACGATTGGACCTCCTCCATCTCAATCGCTTCCATAATAATATTAATCATAAAAATAAATAAGATATAACAATCTCACACTCACACACCTGCTTTCACCTCCTCCATCTCAATCGCTTATCTAGGAAATGGAGCATGTAGTTACATCTTACCCGAACCCTAGAATAGCCGGAAAACACCACCGCTGTGGATCAAATAACACTATCCAAACAGTGAGCAATCGTGGGTAGGGAGCAGGAACAGTGAGCAGTTATGGTGATGGTGGTTGGGGAAGATGGTGGTGGTTAGTGGTGGAGATGATGGTGGTACTTGGTTGGTGGTAGTGGTGGTGAGCAGTTATGGTGATGGTGGTTGGGGAAGATGATGGTGGTTAGTGGTGGAGAGAGACAGAGATACAGAATCGTTGTTGATGGTGGCGAGGACGATGGTTGCAGTGGTGGAGACAGTGGTGAGGATGGTGGTTGTGGGGTTTTGGTTGGACAGTGGTGAGGGCAGAACCGAGGTTGTGGTGGTGAGCATGGGGTTCAGTGGAGGTGGTGAAGCAGAGGAGGTGGTGGTGTATCGGTGGAGGTGGTGAGGGAGAGGAGGTAGATGATAGTGGTGAAGAGAGGGAGAGAAGACACTGACTTTGGTTGTCAAAAAGTCAACGTTGTGCTTTGGAAGAGATAGAATAAAGCAACATCTATTTGTTTTTTTAAGGGTAATATAGTAATTTTACATACACTTAACTGAAAAACTTAACCTTCATCCAAGTCAGGGACCATCGATGAAACAAAATACAAAACCACAGATCCCATACGTGTAATTTCAAAAGCTGAGAAGCAGAGTTTAAATTTAAGCAAACCACAAGGACCATCCGTACAGTTTACTCTTTTTTTTTAAACATGGTTAAATTGGTCACTTTTAAAAACTAACTAAAAAGGTTAGATTGCTTAATAACTTTACCGTGTTTAAAAGAATTACATAAAGTAAAAATTAGCATTTATTACGTCTAGCAATGTTTTAGTCAAGAAATCATATAACATTTTAGTATAGTAGCATAGAGGTATAAATTAGGTAATACAAATCATGCATTAATATTAGATGGTTGATATAATTCAAAGTCAAAATAATAATCAAATCCGTAATAAGTAAAGCAAGACATGATTACATGAATATCCATACCCAAAATTATAATTATCAATAATATTATATAAAAGAAATAAAAGAAAATAAAGGTTTTTCATAAAGAAAATTTGTACCCTTTTAAAGTTCTAAAATCATAAATATAAAAAAGAAAAACTTAAAAGTTTTTTTTTAAATCTACTCTTTTGAAGTTTTAAAAAGTTAAACTAATTTTATACTTTATGGGCTGTTTGGTTGATTAGTGTTGCATTATTAAGAGGTCTGATTGATTAAGAGGTCTGAATGGTTAAGTGCTGAATAATCGTTAATTTGAACCTCTTAATAGTTAATTTTCTTGTCTAACATTGGTAGGAGAGCCTCATTAAGGCTCAGCCTAGTTCAGTGCTTAATTGCTTAGTGCTTAATGGTTCAGCAACATCCCAAGTCTTAATGATTCAGCTTTAACAATTTCATTCAAAAGCTGAAACAAACGCACTGAATACTGAATCATTTAACGCTGATTGGCTTAGAGCCTCGTCACGAGGCTTACCAAATAAACCCTTAATGTAAAACAATTTCAACTTGGGGGTAAAAAATACATAGTACGAGTACTATAATTGAACAAAATTAAAGCTGTTACTTATGATTTCACCCACCAAATCATACATTTGCCACAAACCCTTTCTTCCATCATCATTATCATCATCCCCATTTATGAACTCCCCCACTCACTCACTTCAGTCAAATCCCATTTTCCCCTAATTTATTTCCCATTAAAAACACACATAAAAAATAATAATATAAAATCATACCTTTTTCCTTCCCTATGCCCTTTATTGCCTCTCATTACAAACCCAAAACATCCTTTAATTTTCTTGTTTCTTTTCTCTACTCCTTCCTACCTCAAACCCCATCATCTTTCTTCAACAAAATTTTATAAAAAAATTATTCCTTTTTCATCTTTCTTGAAAAGAAAATGCATAAAAATGATTCCTTTTTCATTTTCTTGAATTTTCTTGAAGTTTCTTGAAATACCCAATTCAGTTTTAGCCTTGTTTGTGTTGAACTGAAATGGGTTATTAGTAAAAGGGTTTCTTGAAGTCTTGGGAAATTTTTATATATTTTTATATATTTTTCCATCTTTTAGAGGTGATTTGGATTAATATGAGGTTTGGTTTAGTGGGTTCATTTCTTGTTCTAACTCTGTTCTTCAGGTCAAACTTTGGTCAACAGCAAGACCAGCCATACCCAATACAGATGAGTTTTTCATCTATAACTTCTTTAAGCAAATGGGTTCAAATATTAATAATACTTCTGGTCATATTTGTTCATGGCATGTTGTGTTATGTGATGCAAATCAAGAACATGTTATTAGAATATTTGGTTCTAATTTAGGCCTTTCTGGTTCTATCCTGATAACACTATTGGGAAGCTTACAATGCTTGAATCTTTAGATCTAAGTTGTAATAATATTACTGCTTTGCCTTCTGATTTTTGGAGTTTAGGGTCACTTAAGAGTTTGAACCTTTCAAATAATAATATTAATATGAGTGTTCCAAGTAATATAGGGAACTTTGGGTCACTTGAAAGATTGGATCTTTCTTACAACAGTTTTTATGGTAGTTTACCTGATTCCATTAGCTCATTAACCAGTTTACAAGTTGTTGATATTAGTCGAAACCGGTTTAGTTCAACTGTTCCATTGGGGATCATAAACTGCCATTTGTTGACTTCTGTTGACTTTTCTTGGAATAACTTTAGTGGTGCTCTTCCTGATGGTTTTGGGTTAGCTTTTCCTAAGCTTAAAAGGTTGAATCTTGCATGTAATGGGATTGTAGGAAAAGGGTCTGATTTTATAAAGATGGAAGCTTTAAGTTATCTTAATGTGTCTAAGAATCTTTTTCGAGGACCAGTTGTTGATATCTTTCATGAGTTGTTAGAAGTTGTTGATTTGAGTGGTAATCGCTTTGAAGGTCATGTTTCTCAGCTAAGTTTCGGTTCTCGTTTAGGTTATCTTGATTTGTCTGATAATGAAATTAGTGGAGATTTTTTCGCTAATTTAAGTCGAGCCAATAATCTGAAGCATCTTAATCTTGCCAAGAATAGATTTTTAGAGCAACGGTTGGTTAACGTCGGTTCACTTCGTAGTTTAGAGTACTTAAACTTGTCTGACACAAATTTAGTCGGTCGAGTTAGCAACGAAATCTTGTTAACGCACTTGAAAACGCTTGATCTCTCGAGAAATCATCTCACTGGTAAAATCCCACTTTTGAGCTTGCAGACCCTCCAAAATCTTGATCTTTCGTTTAATAATTTGACTGGAGAGATACCCATTTCTGTCTTGAAAAAGCTTCCATGGATGGAAAGATTCAATTTTTCGTACAATAATCTAACTCTTTGTGATTCTGAGTTTTCACTCGAAACTCTTCAATCTGCATTTATCGGGTCGTCAAATAGCTGCCCCATTGCTGCAGACCCGAAACTTTTGAAGACAAAAACTCATAGCCATAAGGGACTAGAACTTGCTTTAGTTTTAACCGTTTCAATAGTCTTTATACTCGGGGCGTTGCTGTTTTGTGCGTTTGGATGTCGAAAGAAAACACAAATGTGGCTGTGAAACAAGATTCTTACAAAGAAGAGCAGGTAATGTCGGGACCGTTTTCATTCCAAACGGACTCCACTACTTGGGTAGCCGATGTAAAGGTTGCTACTTTAGTACCCGTTGTAATCTTTGAAAAGCCATTGCTAAATTTCACCTTCTCTGATCTTCTTTCGGCTACTTCGAATTTTGATAGAGGAACCCTTTTAGCCGAAGGGCGATTTGGGCCTGTTTATAGAGGTTTCTTGCCAGGTGGCATCCATGTGGCAGTTAAGGTTTTGGTCCATGGATCTACGATGACTGATCAAGAAGCAGCTAGAGAGCTCGAGTATCTTGGAAGGATAAAACACTCGAATCTTGTCCCGTTAACTGGATACTGTTTGGCAGGCGAACAACGGATTGCAATCTATGATTACATGGAAAATGGAAATTTGCATAATTTGCTTCATGATCTTCCTCTTGGAGTTCAAACCACAGAAGATTGGACTTCTGATACATGGGAGGCTGATGCCGATAACAATAACGGGATTCAAACGTGGGGTCTGAAGGGTTGTTGACAACATGCAATTCAGGCATAAAGTTGCATTAGGTACGGCTCGTGCATTGGCGTTTCTACACCATGGATGTTCACCGCCCATCATTCATAGAGACGTAAAGGCGAGTAGTGGTTATCTTGATTACAATCTTGAACCAAGATTGTCTGATTTTGGACTTTCAAAGATTTTCGGCAACGATCTTGAAGACGAGATCACTCGTGGGTCCGTGGATACATTCCACCAGAGTTTGTAAACCAAGACGGAAGCTCTTCACCGTATGTGATTACTCCAAAGTCGGATGTTTATGGATTTGGAGTGGTTCTCTTTGAGCTAATAACAGGCAAAAAGCCCGTTGAAGATGAGTACCCGGACAATAGTTTCTCAAAGATGCAAACTTGGTGAGTTGGGTCAGAGGATTTAGTGAAGAAGAATTGCGGGTCGCAGATTATCGACCCAAAGATTCGCGAGACTGGAGCTGAGGATCAAATGGTTGAGGCGTTGAAGATTGGTTATTTGTGTACAGCCGATCTACCGACTAAGAGACCGAGTATGCAACAAGTAGTTGGACTTTTAAAGGATCTTGAACAGCTATGAGTTGAATCAATGAGAAGTTTCAAATGACATTTAGTTCTTTACATTGTGTTCCTGTTGGTTTTTCTAATCTTTTTTTCTACAAGGTTGTGAAGTTATGTTTTGTTAGTTCTTTGTTATTGTGTACAGTTTGTTTAAAGATGATTAAAGATCAACACCTTCTTGATCCAACTTCTCCGTCTTTGTTTTTTTGGGGGCATGGCCATAATCTTTTGTAACCAAATATACAATTTTTTCATATCTTTGAAAACAATGTTAAAGATCATTGAGATGTGAGGTCATATTGTGCTTCATTAAATAATCCTTGTATATTAATTTGTAATAAATAGAGATGAGCCAAATTTAAGATCTTTTAAGGCTGAATATTGTTCAAAGTAGATCTAAGAATCTTCTATAGTGGATACTCTCATGTGATGTAACACTTTGTTGGCTACCTTTTGGATTCAAACTTTGTGTTTAAGTTTGAGTTCCATGGATCTTGTGTAAGTTATGGACCACTTTTGGAAGTCCATGCTTTGTGGTTCATGATCATATGGTGGTCTTGTGGTTCATGATCATATGGTGGTGGCCACCCAAAGGTTTGGTAACCATCATTGTGCTCTATGTTCACATGCAATCTTCAAAGACAAAATGTCATGGAGGAAAAGGTGTTTCTCCACAAATAATATTGTCTTGTTTAATGTTTATGACCATATAAAAGTTAATTTGGTAATATATTTTTTGGTAGTGAATGATCAATAAAGAGGTCCGGTTCAGTCGGCTTTAGTAAAGATTTTAGAGTGAATGCTAATTACGATTTTGAGGGTTCCTGCCCGGGTTTGGTCTCAGGTTCGATTCCCACGTTCCACCAAAAAATAACCGTTGGGTTTGAAAGGAGAAACCCGTGTGGTTCCTATGGGATTCGATCCTGGGCAGTGGTCGCTTTGCAACACGGGATTTACCGCTGAAACACTACTCTCCAAAAAAAAAATTTAGGTTGTTTTACCGGTTGGCAGTTTAGTTTTGTCAGTCCAACGGTTTAAATTAATTTTTTTTTTGTTTCAAGAATCAAGTTTCTAATCTAATTTTAAAAATGACAAAAGAAATGTACATATACATATTTACATAATTTAAAAATAAAATACCTTTTTTTTAAATACGAAGTTCACTCAAATTTAAACATTATGTCTTGCAATGTATTAGGTATTCATGTTCCATAAATCACATATCATTTATTGTGTTTTTATATGACAAAATTAAAAATCCTTGATTCCAAATTGAAATCATTGGTCAACAAGAACATGATAATGACACCATGAGGCCATGATAGAGAATTTAGAATCGACTCAATTGGACTAAAAAAATACACATCCGTTTTCAAACAATTCATCTTCACACACATAGGTTAACAATAAAAAATAAAAAAATACTTGCTAGCTGATTACCACGATGGTATATGTAACTACGTTTACAAAGAATAACTTGTATTTTTGTTATGAAAGTAGAGACAAAAGTAATAAGACTTTTTTTTTTGTTAGAAAGCTATTGATACACCCTCTCTGTATCTATATCGATATCGACATCCATATTATTACACTAGCAGGAACCCGCGGGTTGCAATAGGGCTGCACAATATTTTGCTATATATAATTGGCATGTATGTAATTAATATGTTTAGTTACATCTTCTTCAACCGTTTACGGGCTTTTCTTGACATGTGATTTATCACAACACGAAGGTCGTCTTCCCGTCAATTAATTGTAAAATTACAAACACAAACACATAGTAGATGGGATGGGAATGGTGGTGGTGATGCAAGTTTTAGAAGCATTCATATGATGAGGGGGTGTGAGCGGCATCTAATAATGTTTTAGGCAACAAAAAAGCATGTAGAATTGGCTTCCTTCCGTGCATACTGCATGCATAATCACCTCATGCATTACTTTATGTATGCTCCATAGATCAAATGCAAAAAGAAAACAATAATGTCTAAAATAATATCGTTACGTGGTAATTTTTTTTAGTAATGACATTAGACTAATCATTGACTATAGGGTGTGTTCGACTTACAACATTTCATAATGCGATGACCAAACCATGAAAATTGAATAGGGGTAGACTCCAATACATATGCATCTAATTATGCTCTAGCAGTTGACCTAAATAAAATGACTTGGAATCGTGCTCATGTAGACCTAAACTTCGGAATGTCAAGGAAAAGTAACAGGTCATGGTAAGTTTCAAAGCTGAAAATGCACAACAATGTAAACAATAAAAGGACATGGAGCAATTTGATGAAATTGGACTGCAACACTACAATGACAAACAACATCAATCAAACACTCTTGTATAAACCCACAGATCAAAATCTAATTAGAAATAGTTATCCACAATCACCGATAACATGACGATCGTAGAATTAAAGATGAGGTACAAACTTAAATTAGAACATATTTGTAAGACCCATTTGCTCATTTCCTCTCCAAGCTTCCACCTAGCTTGATAATATCAACTTCACTATACTAAAGATAATTCAAGTTAGTCACTGTAACACCCCAACCGATGGCAGAAACATCGAGGTGTCACGTATGGATGATTGTTCAATAGCTCATGGTACTAAATGGAAGTTGAATATTACTAAACAATTTACAATTTGTCATACAATTCAATACATAAACTTGATTTACATAAACTAGGTCCAATGCTCCTATGTGATCCAAGACTTGTACAACTTCCAATAGCAAGTAAAACCTGAAACATGTTGAGTTGGAAAGATAGGGGAGTCAACTATAAATAGTTGGTGAGAATACATAGGTTTTGCATATAATTGAAAACAATATGTTGTATAGCAATCACAGTTGAAGTATAAATGAGTAATGTAAGAATATGAGCCCGACATGTAACAATGCGTCTTTTGTACAACCAAACCTTGTGTCGACTGAGACTAACTCGCAAGTTAGTAAAAAGTGTAACTGTTATCGATCATCCCTGAATTTATGCGGGGGGATGGGTTTGTCAGACCTATAGCGCTATAATCTAAACAGGCGGCTTGATCAATGTTAATGATTGTACTGTGTCTTTTTGTTACAGTCAAATGATAGAATGAGTAAATGATAGTGTAATTGAATCACAAGTTTCAATAATGTAAGAATGAGTAAATGATAGTGTATAAAATGTTTAAACATGATTCACCCCAAAATGTAAAACAGAAAAAGGGGCTATGTAAACTCACCTTATTGCTAGAATTGAGTCCCTTGATATAGGATAATTGTGGCTCTTGTGTCCAAATATCACCCTATTTATAAGGCAATAATTGAGTAATGGGAGAACTTAAAAGTCTAAGTTTTCTAGTCTACAAGTGTTTCTAGGGTTCCTAATTTGGGGATTAATAATTGATTTATAATTAAATTTGAATAATTGTTAATAACTTAATAAATAAAGAAATAATAAAAAAATGTTTCTGACCAATATTAAGTAAAGGTAGTTGTATTATATTGTAATAAATGTGAAAATAATTTTTATAAAATTATTTTCTTAATTAATGCATATTTATATATTAATACTTATTTTCCAAAATATAGACTTAATATTTAAAAATATTAAAATTTATAAATTCGAATCAAAAAAATTATATTTCTGATCTAAATGATTAATAATAATTTATGTGAAATTTTGATGTAAAAATAATGAAAAATGAATTTATTATGATTTATTTATGATTAAAATAGCATAAATTAATTAAAAATATTAAATACACGTTTTTCTGAAATAAAAATTTATTTCTGGAACATTTATTGATTTATAAATTTCAAGTAATTTTTGTGGGATTTTATAAAGTCGTTTAGATATTTTTATTGAATTTTAAAATTATAATTGAATAAACTTGTAATATTTATAATATATAATAAATAAATAATTTTTGAAAAACTAAAAGTTGGATAATAAAATTTATCATCAGAATGACTTAGAATAATTTTTGTAGGATTTATAAACCATGTTTAGTATTTAAAATCTATTTTTAAAAAAAATAATATTGAATATATAATTATAAAAGAAAGCAAAAAATAGTTGTTGCCAGGACTCGAACCTGAGTCCCTGGCCGGCTCGATGGTCTTAGATTCACAAGCCAAACCAACTGGTCTGTCCCTGAGAACGATTAACCTTGGATTTAATTGTAAGTATAGGTTATTTGGGTGAGTTTATAATTATTGGAAAATAACTAAAAAAAACACGCGTGCCTGGTCTCGAACCCAAGGCCACGCTGCTGGGCAACAAGGATACTAACCATCTGATCTACCACAGATGGTTGTTTTATTTTGTTACAAAAAATAATATAAGCATACACGATTTCGTATCATCTTCCCCAAATTGAATACTTATGAACCCTAACTATAGCAATTGATAAAAGCAGCGATCAATAGCCCTGAAACTTTGGGGCTATTGTTTATAATATGCCGATTAACAAATAAATGAATGAATTGATGCTTACAGTGAGGATTAATGCTCGATTGATTCGAATAAGCTTGAAACCAAAAATGCGATTCAAATCAGCTATGCGAATATTATCAACAGAAATTGAAAGTGGAGAAGGGATTTTCGGCACCTATAGGGTCTAGCAGAGGGTCCTATTTATACTGATTACAACGGATTGAAGGTTATTGAATTTGAATTTTGAATGCATAAATCGCATACGAGTAATAGGGACATTCTGGTTTGTTTTAGTTGAAATCACGGTAGGGATAGGGCCGATAATACTGCTAACAAACTTGATACATACGATTATCAGATAATTCGCAGTAATCGTTGATTAATTGGGGATTTGTTGTGGGTGTTGACTTTCCAAAGTCAACTGATAAGATTATAAAGTGAACTTAAGTTTAATTTGTGTTGGGTAACAGACAGAAAACAGGTTGTAGCTCAGCTGGTTGGAGTGTTTGTTCACATTGGCTCGGCCATGGACCCGAGTTCGAGTCCTGGTCCATGCCTTTTATTTTTTTGTAATTAAAACACTATAATATTATTAAAATAAATTCATAATATCATTATATGAATCCGAAAATGTAACGAAATATTTTTAGAACGTACTAGAACGCAACGTTTTATTAAATAATTATTAGTTTAAGGCGTTTAAAACATATATCTAAAAACAATCATTTTTTAAAAAAAAAGTAGTGATGTTACAGTCACCATACCAATAACTAACTCATATCATGAGTTTTCACACACTAATTTATTCAAAACTCATATTTGAATCAGTTTGACTTTTAGAAGTCAAACTAACCCTTTTTATACATAGTATGCACTAATCATAAGGCAATAGTCCTAACATGAACTAGCCTTTTGTTTACCACAACAAATTCATTAAATTTAGTGCACATTCAACTCCTAATCAACATTAGGCAACCTATTTCATCTTATGGTGTGTTTCCAACATCATTTTCATTCAATAATACTAACTAGGCATTTTCACAAACACCTAGTATGCATACTCTACTTTCCTTGGTTATTCCAATTACTAGTTACATAGTAGGTATCCAAATCATGAATTCATCATCAAACGTCATTCTAGCCACTAGGTTTAGCTATTTCAATTCCATCTTGCAATTTTACCAACCCATAAGGTTCATGCAATACATATAGAATGAGACTCTTATTCAACCCATTCCATAAACATAGATTTCCCTACTATTTTAGTAACATCAAAGCTACTAATGAAATCTAAAATCATCATCTTTGCACACAAGCAAGTTTCCAACAATCTAACTCATTCCTAAGCCATTAGGGATGATCAATATTACTTATAATCAATAATAACACAAATTTAACATGTTTTAATCAAAACCCACATGTGGGTTTCGAACCCTACACGAATTTGGGGATTAGGGTTCTTACCAAATAATACACACACGATGATTATGATCTAGTGGGTCTGGCATAAATAAAGCAGTAGTCCAGAGGCGTAAAACACTTAAAGACACCGATAGTAGTGCATCTTAAAGTTGCGGATTACTTGAATTCCTATGCCAGTGTATACAATAGTTATTCTGAATGTGTAGATTACTAAATCCAACTATGCTTAAACAATTTAATATGCTGCATGTATAAAATGATTTGTGTCACATAAACGCTATTCACAGCTTTTGCTGACGTATTATTTTTAAAAACATTTTCAGGTGATGAATGAAAATATTTTAGGCTCAGGTTCATGCTGAAAGGATATATAGATTCCCTAGGCATAAGATACCTGATGGCTTAAAATATATAAACGGGAATAAACGCTGAAGGGATATATCGACTCCTCAGGCCTAAGAAAGTTTATTTCCTTATGTTGTAAACTTGTGTTACGACAGGATGTTTTGAATAAATATTTTGTACTATGGGTTTTTAAATCCAAAAATATATATCAAAAAAGTTTCTTTACACTCATTTGGGACCAATAAATTTCGCTGCAATATCTATAAATAAATAATTGTAACCACGTACCAACACGTCGCACGCCAGGGGGTCCTCTGACCCGGGTGTGACAACAAACAAACCATTGCATTTTAAATATATATTATAATGTTACCAATATTTTAAATCTACTAAGTGATGAGTGGAAAAGCGATCACGAAAGGTTTCAAAATGATTACCTCACAGAGAATGTAAAACAAAATATTGGCATGGCAATTGACCCTGCAAACGATTTATCAGTCTTATAAGGAAGCATCTTCTTTTGAAACTGCCTCCCGATAATGTCAACAAAACCTGCAACATGGATAACGTTTGAAAGTCACCAGTTAAGAGTATTTCTTGATTATAAAAAGCGCAAAGGGGAACTGAGGCAATAAGGTCCCTGAGCTGAGGCGTGAGGCAAAAAGTGAAGGCACAAGCGAGGTACAAGGTATTTATATGATAATATTATCTTTATTTCTCACACTCGCAGGCTTCTATAACCACTTAATGAAAATTTACATATAACTATCATCTGTATGTGATTGAATATATAACTAAACCTCTATACAACCTCTTGATGCATAAAATCTGTGCATTTACTCGCACCTCATGCAATTATAGTATGTGCCTCATCTATGTGTTTCACCTCAAGCAGCTGGAAGCCTAGGTGCACCTTTTAAAACCAAGAGTGTCATCTTTTAATAAAATGATGGCTAAATAGACCGTATTTTCTTGCTCTTCCCTTACCATTTCCTGCACAAAGATTGCAAATTCCGGCAATGACAATCGGAGATGTCCTCCGGTAGTCATGCAGCAAAAAGTGATTGTAGACGCGTAGTACAACAAACCCTTAACAAGTTCCCTGGTACATTACATAAATTAGATCTTGCATCACATGATCCATATGCTTGCAATTAAAATTGGTCAATTTGGGTTGTTTTCATTTTAACCGGTCAAACTTATTTAGATTAGCTAAAAGAGTGTTATTGTAATAATATTGGTACAAGCAAATATAAATACAGAAAAGTTAGAGACAAATGTGTCTTTCCCTCTTTCTTACAACTAAACAAGTTTCCATTTGATCAAGCAATAATCATTTTAGCATACCCCTAAATATGTGCCTAAAATGCAATTCACTTATGTGTAAATCCTTAGCCAGTAGTTCTTGGTTTTATGGTTGCATAAACATGTCATGCCAAAAAGAACAAGAAAACACCAATCACCAACACTACAAATTAGGGGTTATGAGAAGAAAAAACTGAATAACTGCAGCATAACCCAAATAACCAAAAACATTTAGTTGAAATATGAACCGCTTGAGATTCCAATGGTTCAGTAACAAGTATCTTGAAACTTAATATCCATGGTTTGTTTATGGTTATGTGTGCATAAATAAGTGAATCAAACCAACAGTAAAAGCTGCCATTATATTTGTATTTTTTTTTATAAATGATAGATTATGTCAAATGATTTTTTTTTTATAAAAATGATATTAGTTATCGTTTACTCTCCTTTATAAATAAAAAGTTTTGCTAATAACTTTGTTGATATCATCTTAAATTAACTCATATACAAAGCCAATGATTAACTAATGATCAACCAAACCATCTTTTATAATAACAGAAGTAACCAAGCCCTCCATTACTAAAACCGATCGGTTATGAAAAACTAAAACCGAAACATCCATTATAAATTCAATTTTTGCATAGCCGACCCAACCTAACCCATGGATGGGTTTGAAAAACTAAAACCGAAAGACAATCCTCTCAAATAAGCTAGTAACCAGTGGGTGATGTCTTCTCACAACCGAAAAACCACCATGTGTGTTGGTATATGAAGCACACGAAAATGTGATTCTTGTTGTGGCGCAGATTCTTTGTAAATGCGGTTTCATCTTGCTGTCAATCAAAAAACAAAAAAAAAATAATAATAATAGACGGTAAGTCAATGAATACTTCTGTTATAATCAAAACATTATTTACCTATTAAGTTCCACATTACAACTAAAGTTCATAAAAAAAGTTCGGGATTACCTTTCGAATTGAAAGTAATTTTTGTGGTGCTCCAAGGTAGTGCTTCGATTATCACCCCTCATTATTTCAACATCCTTCTCTTCATACAAGGGTGGGGTTGAAACATACATAACTTGTTCATGGCATATAGTCTCTTGATAATTTTTGAAGTATAGAAGACTCTTTCTGTTGCTTCTATCAAATATAATGAAATTCAAAGATCAAACTCACATTTATAAACACAAAAATGATATAATTTAAGTGTGAATTAGAGGTAACTTGAAAATAGGGAGGTGAAGTGGTAAATAAATGTAGTCTACATTATGAAAATTGGTGAGTATTTCAATTGGGTGTTTCAATGGAATTGTAACTAAAAGGTCTTGTAACTTATGTAGCCTTGATTGGGTGATTATGGTTAGGTATTTATGAAGGGGTTAGAGTAAAGTAAATGGTGTATTAGATACAAATATATACAATTGGTATTAGAAGTTGTACATGAGGGGCATAAATGAAAGAAAGTGATCAAATGTTAAAGACTTATGAAGGGTCCCTTGAACTCCCATCTTAAAAGTTTGGTGAAATTACCTTATTGGACATCTTTGGTCCTTAATATGGTAATGGAGATAATGGAGATACACACATAGATATAGATTATTGCTGCTGCTGCTGCTACGCCTACCACTACCACTACCACCACTGCTGCTGCCACCCCTACTGCCCTGCTACCCCTGCTACCCTGCTGCTACCCCTCCTACCACTACTACCACTACTACCACTACTACCACGACTACTACCACGACTACCACTACGACTACCACTACGACTACCACTACCACTACCACTACCACTACCACTACCACTACCACTACTACTACCACTACCACTACCACTACGACTACGACTACCACTACTACTACGACTACCACTACCACTACCACTACCACTACGACTACCACTACGACTACGACTACGACTACCGCTACCGCTACCGCTACCGCTACCGCTACCGCTACCGCTATAAATTTTTCAACAAAGTAGTAGCATAAATTATAAAGAAAGTACAAAATTAACTTATAGTTGTATGTAATATTTGTGTAATTTCATACAATGTTTCTTGATGTCATCTTATATTATAAATTCTCAAAAATATTCTATGCATGATGTTAAACTTTTTAAATGCTTCAATGGTTTTAATACCATTATTAATTACTTTTAATAGGTTAAACAAGTTGATTTAATAGTTGTATTAAATTTGTCTTGATGACTAAATGAAATTACATTTTTACCCATTTAAATGAATATGAAATGACAATTTTACCCATCCAGAACCCATTATATAGTATACTAGCAGGAACCCGCGCGTTGCGACGGGGCTGCACTGTGTTTGGCCGTTGCTTTTGGTCAATCAGGTTGTTGGTGTTGTACATTATACAAACATACTGATAATGTGTAATATATGATCGGAGGGCGTACAATTTTAGTAGAAAGTAGGTGTAGATGTTGTAGTAGAATAACACGTTAAGTTTGTAATAAATGTCATGCGGTGTAAAATTAACCCACAGTTTGAAATAATAGATGACACCATAGAGTTTTCTAAATACTAAAAACATAAGTGAAAAATAATGATTAAAAGAACTATTCCTAAACACAATATATGTAAAAGAAGTCATTTGATATTGAAAGCACGTATGAAAATATAAAGCAATGCAAGAGAATACTGAAAACTTGAAGAAGAAGAAGACAAGATTTCAGTCTTTGGTAAAAAAAAAAGTAGCTAAATACTATAATAAAGCCATAAAAAATAAAGAATGGCATGTGGGTTGGGTTTGCCATCCAGTGGTACTAACTGGTCGATTTTATGGTATATTCCGTAATATGGTCCGAACGTATATACGCCATTTCTCATATTGGCGATTGTTTCGTCTAATGAGACACCCATAGATGTAAAGGAGAAGTTTGTGTTTGTATGTGCGGATCAAAGAAACCACCACATTTGATCAAAGAAACCATGATATTGCTCTTGATTAATACAATAACCATGACGTTGCTTTTCATTAACACAACATTGTTTGATTGTAATTTTTAAATTCATTACAATATATAATAATTTTAAACTAAAAGTCATTATGTATTCTTGTGTGACAATTATTTTGGTGGAAGTCCTTCGATATTGAATGCACGAATAAAAAATAAAAATTGATGTGGGAGAACGCTGAAAACTTGAATCAGAAGACAAGATTTCAGTCTCTGGAGCTAAATACTCTAAATTGAGCCATAAAAAAAAATCAAGAATGGTGTGTGGGATGCGTTTGCCATCCCGTGGTACTAATTGGTCGATTTTGTGGTATTTCCCTAATATGATCCGAACTTATATATGCCCTTTCTCATGTTGACGATTGTGTAATTTTTAGCCGTAAACTTTTATTGCATATACAATAACTTTTAAACTAAAAGTCATCATGTATCCTTGTTTGACGATTATTTTGTTGGAAGTCCTTTGATATAGAAAGCACGTATGAAAAAATAAAGTGAAGCAAGAGAATACTGAAAACTTAAAGCAGAAGACAAGATTTCAGTATCTGGTAAAAAAGAAATAGCTTGATACTCTAAATGAAGCCATAAAAATATAGAATGGCGTGTGGGATGAGATTGCCATTCCATGGTTCTAACTGGTCGATTTTGTGGTATATTCCGAATATGCTCCGAACGTATATACACCATTTCCATGTTGGTGATTGTTTCGTCTAATGAGACACCTATAGATGTGAAGGAGAAGTTTGTGTTGTATGCGCGGATCATAGAAATCATGACGTTGCTCTTGATTAACACAACATTTGTCTGATTGTAATTTTTAACCGTAAACTTTTATTACATATACAATAACTTTTAAACTAAAAGTCATTCTCTATTCTTGTTTGACAATTATTTTGGTTTTGCTAATGACCGAGTCAGTCACGAATGGACGATGCGTATCTCTTTTATTTGAGCTTGAATATGTTAGTCAAATTTTTATGTATTATTTATAGTATAAGTTAATAAGTTATTTAAGTATTGTACTTTTAAACTAAAAGTCATCATGTATTCTTGTTTGACAATTATTTTGGTTTTCCTAATGACCTAGTCAGTCACAAATGGGACGATGCATATTTCTTTTATTTGAGTTTGAATATGTTAGTCAATTTTTTATGTATTATTTTTTATTATAAGTTAATAAGTTTTTTACAAGTTTTTATAAAATAGTATTGCATTATAAATATAAATGCTAGATGTAATAACACTACATTATTGTTTGTCATTTATTACACTACATTATTAAATGCTAAAATATAGAGGGACAATATTGTAAATGAGAAATTATTTATGTATTAACACTTGTACCAAATGCAAAAACAAAGTTTTTTATGTGTCTTAAAATTAAATGAAAATTACTATCTTACCCATCCAGAACTCATTATATAGAAGTATAGATAACAAGTATAGATTATTAAGTATAAAAATGACCTTAAAGGTAATTTCACATGTATTTTAAGATGACATATGAAGGATTTATTGTTTTACACCAAAATATCATGAAAAAAAATTCCAATACTGCCACTATTCTTGCAAAACTCACTTGTACATTTTTATCATAACACTCATTCACAATTTCAAATTAATTCGTAAAAGGTTTATTATGTATAAAGAAGATATTTAAGCATTTTAAAGGTTGTAAACACTGTAAAAAGTGTTTATCTTGTATGACTAGTTTTTCTTTTAGCTAAATTTTGCACTAAAAATACATCTTGGTTGACTTTTAACTGTTCAACGCTGTTTCATTTACGTTACATTTCAAGCTCACTCATCCAACTCGTTAGAGACAAAATATAACCATAAGTATTTCTACATTTTAAACTTTTAACTGTATGATGTTTATTTTAATTTAAAATTAGTGGAGTAATCAATATTCGATCTATTCATAATTACTAGGTTTGATGTGGTTGTAAGTAAAAATAATTTTAATCAATACTTTTAATTCTTTTCAGTCTAGGGTAGGTGTGATCAGCAAAATTGTATTATTTAATGCCAATCGCAGTCTAGGGCGGGTGTACAATAATTAGCAAAACTCTTTTCGGTCTAGGGTGGGTAAGACAACATAGCTGAGTACCGCATTGTAAATCTTACCACTACGACGACGCACAGGTTTCCTAATAGTATGTATATAGTGAGAGAGATAGAGTGGGGAGTGGGGACGTACCAATAGCAGCCTCTCTTGTTATTATGATTCAAAACTTCAAAATATTGAAAGGATGAATTGCCATTTGCGTCTATGTGATTTGGCCCAAAATACACTTCAGTACAAAAAGTTTTTTTTTCTTATCGGGCTCCCTAAGGGCCTACTTTTTGCCATTTCCGTTCTCCCCCCAAAGTCTTCCCATAATGAACCGTCAAGTTAGGGGTATATTTGTCAACTAATATCTAAATCTTTATTTTTTTGGCCATTTTCGTCCCCGCCCATTTTTAACATAGATTTTTTTTTCTTTTAAGAGTTAGGTCTTGTTTTCCATTCAACATCTTAGTTTTGCTGAACCATTAAGCTCTGAATGGAGCCATTCAGAGGTTGCTTATCGGCAATCAAACACTTTAACATCTGACTTAGGGCATGTTTGGCTAAACTTCTCTTTATCTCCTTTTCCTACCTCCTTATCTCCTTAAACAAAAAGTCACAAATTCTAACTTCTAACTTATCTACTTTTTAACCCACAAAAACTCCTTTTCAACCATTACCCAAACATTATTTTCTCCTTATCTCCTTCTTGATTAAGGAGATAAGTTATAAGGAGGTGAAATAAGGAATCCAAACATAGCCTTATTCAGAAGTTACCTCTGAATAAAGCCATTCAAAGGTGAACCAAACAGCCCCTTAATTGACATTAAAAAAAACCCCTCAATTAAAAAACAACCAGCACTAGCTTCCACTATCCACCTGTCACCACCCACCCCACCATACCAACACTAGAACCACCATCCCCTACCTCAACATAACACACAACACCATAAATCACCGCATCAACAATAACAGACACTATCCTCATCACTAATGCGCCCACCTTTCACTGTAACGTTGTCATTTCCAGCCATCTCCATCTACAACCTTTATGCCACCACCAATAAAAACCACCAGCAACAACCATTTTCCCGAAACCCTAACCTCTGACCACCACCTGAAAATCACCATCTACCTTCACTGTTTACCTCCACCTTCCACCTGTAACAACCATCCTCCTGAAACCCTAACCTATGAATTATGGTCGATTCAAGGTTTGATTCAACTATACATCAATAAGATCTTTAACCACCTGTTCATTAATTCTGGTCGATTTAACATTCGCTTTCCCTTCAATCGCCAGAAAAAAAGTGAAATTTGAATGGCCCCATCCCTCATAAAACACGTCGATGAGTGCCAGAACGTTTTCGGTTTTCCCAATCTGTTTGGGATGACGAAATAAAGAGCAGTACTGGCAAGGTGGTTTTGTGGCGGTGAATGGTGAGCATTCACAACCCACCCACCAAACCCTCCCCCATCTTTAAAATTTAAAAAATCCTACTAAAAACACACTACAAACCCATCTACCATTTTTTACGCCATCTCTATATTATGAAAAATTGTTATTCTAGCTTATCATATATATATATATATGAAAAGCTACTATGCACCATACACCAAATTATTGTGAGTGTATTTGTCACAGCCCGCCAAGGCGGAAACACGTGAATGCAACGATCGAAAGGTTTTCAAGCACAAAGTTCAAGCCATACACGTTTTTATTTAAATAGTACCACCACTAAGGATGGATATTGTCATAAGTGATACAAAATAACATAGGAATAACTAGAAAGTATGATAGAGTCTAGCATTCATAATATCAAAACGAAACATTGTGAGATTGACAAAACCCATCTAGTGGTACCACGTGGTGTATGCTCGAACCTCTCCCTCAAATCCCTGTGGCCCTCCATTAGTTACCTGAAACACATGCATAACGAGTTTTTGTCAACAATAATGTTGGTGAGTCTACAGGTTTGAATGTACTAAGTAAAACCAACGTGTAATTCGTGTATGACCAATCATAAGCTAGCTAAGCAAATTATCACTGTGCAAACCATGAGTCCTGTAACCAAACCTCTTGACTGTTGTGCCTCGCGCATTGTACACCAAAGACAATGTATGAATATTAGAATACTAACACTCTTTTGTATGTAACCGGTTAGAGCGACTAACCAAGAGTGGGGGTGTCAACCCAATAGATCTATTAAAGTGTTCCATGGCTAAATGTTTAGCTAATGGTTACAGTAAACGTTGTACGAGGACTAGTGAGCTCATGAACCGATATGTCTCATGTTCCACATGGTAGTCATGATAGAATGTACACACACTTGAAAATGACACAAGTTTTGATGCATATATTTCCCTCAAAAATGTAAAATAGTAA
This sequence comes from Ambrosia x helenae, assembly GCA_030844895.1. NCBI lineage: Eukaryota > Viridiplantae > Streptophyta > Magnoliopsida > Asterales > Asteraceae > Ambrosia > Ambrosia x helenae. Next base: position 33,863 of record JAUTDX010002383.1, on the reverse strand, counting down.
AATGGGGCCGTAGAAACTCACCTGATAGGGATGTAAGTGGTCTAGTGAAGCTGTAGATGGTTACGTCCTGACAAATGATACCCTATGATCATTATGGACATGGTAAGTCATCCAGAGGTTGTTTATCATACAATTTGTTCACCCAATACTTGTGGACCTTTGTTTTAAGTGCAATTAGGTCGTGTTTTGTATTCATATAATCATTTTGAAACATATTATCCCGAAACTTCGGTGTTTTGAAATGCGGTATCTATAGTGGCTAGGTTGGGCCCCACACACAGGCTTGGGCGGTAAATTAGCACTAATGTACCACGTGTGGTTGGTTTATGAGAAAACATTATTTAACACGTGTTTTATTTCCTCTTGTAAAACCTTTGATGAAGTTAGCACATGTTTCGGCTCTTGTTAACACATGTTTGTTAGCTATAGCTGAAACAATTCCTTTCTATGCTTTGAATTTGTGGTTACTTGTATTAAAGGTGATCGATTTAAGTTGGTTAAGATAGTGCTTAGAGTTTTTAAGGTGTTCTAGCACTCCTTGTGATTAACCGATTATGTAGTGGTCCATGGAAAGCCTAAACCTTTTGATCATGAATCACGAGTTGTGCTAATCCTAAGCCGATCACTTGTGAGTGATCATGACATTACAAACTATCCTAGTAGTGCAAGGGTCGATGATTAGTTAACTAGATGTGCCATTACTACATTATGGTGGTTAGTTTAGTGATTTATCCTCAAGTAAAGCAATGTAGGTGACTTGTGTGTGAGTATAGGACCGATTGCTTGCTATCAAAGGTTAAAGGGGTTGAGTGATCATACTAGCCGATTATAAAAGGCTTGTGGAGCTTAGATTACTTACCTAGTAGAGCAAAGTGAGGATGCCGATGGTTAAAGCCTTCGGGTCTCCTAGTTTCCTTCCTAGCTTGCTCTTGATGGTTCTTGATGAAGGTGGGTGTGGTTCGGCCTAGAGGGAGAGCCGAGAGATTTAGAGAGGTGAGGTGTGGTTTCAAGTGTTCAATGGTGCTCCTATTTATAGTGGATCGATGGGGTGAGGACAAGAACAAAAGAGGTAATGTTCATTATCTTGGGAAGTGCTTTGATCCTTGATGTTAATCATCATTTGGTGTAAGATAGGTGTAAGCTATAATCAAACAAAAAAAGAAGAAGGCTAGCATGCTTGTGCATGAGCCGAATTGCATACTCCCACAAAAGTGGGTGGTTTTGACTTGGATTATCTTATTGTCATAGTTTGTTTGATGCCAAAATGGTGCAAGTGATTACCTCATCTTACTTCTAGATTGATTACATCTTGCAAGGGGGTGTGTTGGGAACCGATTTCTTTCTTGTTTCCTTGCATAGGATCGGCTATAGGTAGTCTAGGACAATTAGCTTAGATAGTGACATTTCCTTGTTCCATAGCTTGTCTCTAAGTGTTCTTGTGTTATCACTATAGGCCGCAAAATGGGAGTAGGGTAGGGATGTTTGTTTGTTCCTAGTTATGGAAGTGTAGTTGTCTTAGGTGATTGAAGTGAGATAGTTTTTTTTTCTAATTTGGTGTAATGTTGGAAAGTTCAAGGTGATAGAGACTTGTCATGGAGCTTAAAATCAGATAAGGTGTGCAAGGGGGTTTCCAACTTAAGTCATGATCATGCTTGGGATTGTGTGAGCTAAGAAGGCAGGTTATCACTTTAGTATAACTCTTAGGTGTGTCATGGAACCTTGTTGTCTTGGGAAACTTCGGCCGATCATGTGCAAGTAATTAGAGAGTAGTTGACTTATCTAGGGAAGTGGACTTGGTTGTTTTATTACCTTGTTTAGTGAAAGTTGACATTCAAGGTGTTAAAGTCGGCTAGATATAGGTCAAATGTGAAGACCCATGAGGTGTCAACTAGCTAGTCATGTAAGTTTAGATGGTTTAGTTGGGTAGGGTCTTGTTTTGCGTATTACTTGCATATTGTAGTTGAGTAGTCATGTATACATGGTGATATATGTGAGGTGTCGTGTGTATATATATACATATGAGTATAGCTTGTGTAGTTCCAAGACAAGTGGCTTTGCTGTGATCCAAGACTTAACATATTATGTTAATCAATCGGCCATTTATGTTAATAGTATTGTGATTGTACATTGTGTTTGTTAAGTAGCCTCTAGTTACCCTTTGGTATAGGAATATCATCGGGTCTAGAAATGGTGAGAGTTGATTAAGTTTTGTGCCTCTTGATGACGACATTAACATGTATTTTGTGCATCTTAGCATGGTTATTTGTTTCCATGTTCATGTGTTAAAAAGAGATTATCATACGTTAGGGTATAATAACCTTTCTGAATGCTTGTTTTTGTGATTGCTCGGGTATTGTATGACTAAACAAGTGTCCCATGTTGAGTTTTCTGCTTACTCTTGCTTCACTAGACTGGGAAGGGGGGGGGGGGGTATAATGCATGGAAATTGTGAAATGATGCACATAAAATGACAATTTTAAATGAAAAATGTACGGATGTTGACCGGGTTCATTGAATGTTGTCACAGTATTTTAACGAGAAATATAATAAAATAAGTGTTTATGAGTAAGAGAAAAAAAATAAATATGGTGGATGGGAGGTGAGAGGTTGTTTAAAATGAGAGATAAATTTTGAACAACATGAATTTTAGTTAATTTTATAGGGTAAAAAGATGGATGAGATGTGAATGCTCTTAAGAGAGAGATCGCGGAGAAATATTAGAGAGAGAGAGTGGGGTATGGGTGGGTCTTATATAAAAGAAACAAAATATATATGTAACGAATCTACCCTGAGTTAATGAAGTAATATTGGACAACGTTAGGTGTAAGGATGAAAATGACCAAAAGTGAAAACTTCGATTAGCCAAACGAGAAGAATTTTTTTTGTACAAGTGACGTTTTAGACCAAACCATAAGGACGAAAATGACAATTTACCCTATTAAAAAGTGTTGGAAATTTTGTATGTGAATGTGAGTTTGGTTTGTCCACATTGGTTGGGAGATTGAAAGTGGAAGAGTTTATAAGGTGAAACTAAATTGGAAGGAGTAAAATGATAAGTCACATTATACTCTGGCACATACCCGCGCGCAGGGGGGGGGGGTTGCAAAAATGGGTTCAGGCTCGAGGAAATTCTTGAACCAACACGACGCCCGCACGACCTGCGGACACGAATGCAGCTCGAAAAACTCGGGTCCGTGTGACACTGGTTTTTTGCTATCCGTTTTAGTTTGTGATTATGACCAGAAGACTAGTACGAGTCTATTCCAATTCAACTGCAGTTAATAGGACAATTAATCTCGATTAATTGTCATTAATCTCTACTTTGATTAGGGTTATTAATGTAGTAGAGGTTTCATGTCATATGCCATTCAAGTCTCTATAAGAACTTGGACTTATTAGTGTTGTGGGGTGACTAGAAAACTTTCAGGAGTTTTCACATACACACATACACAACATAAACGTATATTCACTCGCATACATTGATCGATTGCTGCAGCTAAAACTTTTTCAGAAGCAGTCTTGTTCCGGTTTCCTTTCAGGCAAGTGGGATAGTCCGGTAGTGCACCATCGCCACTGTTTCGAACCGGTGTACCATGGGAACAGACGAAGAATCTGTTTAAGGGAATTGTATCAAACACAAGCCCGGTTCACTTCTATGATTTCCCGGTTCACTTCTATGATTTCGTTTTCTGTTACAGTTTATTGCGAGCTTCATATACGAAAGGCGTGCGGTGATTACAATGTAAGTTTTCTAACAAACTTAAATAGATTAGAAAACAAACTTTTGTGTTCTTCCTAAGGAATTTGGGTTTGCGAAAGTTTGTACATGTTTTCTTTTGGTACATCGAATTGGATTACATTCATGATAAGAATGCAATCTTTAATCCGAAAGATTGTTTGACAAAATGAATTTTGATTTAATTTTCGGATTTATGGGTTTGGGTTGTGTTAAGATAAACCAGACTATTAACATTTCTAACATGGGTTTAAACACTTTTGAAGTATTGAATTTCTAATGAAAGTATTAGAAAAGACATAATATATGTAAACCCATGTAAAACGTTTGTTTGATAACGTTTTCTTTCTAGTAAGTGTATTAGAAAAATAATCTTAAGGTATTTGAAATGTATACATTTTCCAATAAGAGTATTGGAAATTAAAAGGTTTCGAAATATATGGTTTTGAAACATGTATTTCTAACAAGCGTGTTAGAATCGATGACGTTGAAAGAATAACGTGTCATGAAACATTTCTAATAAGCGTATTAAAAATTATTTATTTACAAAATCATAAGTTTAATTTGTAAACTTATATATTGATTTCTCTAACGGTGTGTTAGAAATTGATGATTTTGTAAAGACAAAATAAGGTGTTTATATTTTCTAACAAGTGTGTTAGAAAAGATTATTGTACAAAATACATAAACGTGTTGGAAATGATTATTTTGGAAAATAATCAACATAGTTAAGTATAAACAACTTTGTTGTTTTGAACAGTGTATTGAGGGAGTACCTCGAAACATGCCACGAGACGATATAATTGCTATTATTTCGTCGAACGATAAAGTGTTGAAGAGAATAACACTTTGAGATTTGATGTTTATATATGAATCCATTTAAATATATATGTAATATGTTTATATATTTTGGATTATATTGAAATTATAATTTGGTAAATTATAATTATTAATTGGAATCTTAATGTGGTGAATAAAGAGTAAACTCTTGGGTAGAGTTTCATGTTTTCTAATTAAAGTGTTCATGTCACTTTATTATAGCTTTTATGTCAATTTATTAGAGCCTTTATTTATAAAATTAAGTCTCTATATAAGTGACTAAGAAGAAAAACTCTTCATCCATCCCATTGAGATAATCATGATCAACGTGGCAAGTGTATTGAAGTTTAATGCACAAAAACGAGATATGTCATCTAATGTTGAGAGCATTTACGTAGAAATGCACAAATGCAGTTTTGATGACTATAACATATGATAGAAATATATGTTATTATTCATAAGTCTTTGATAAATATTGCGAGATTTATTATAAAAGACTTAGAATAGTGATGGACGTGTAGAGTTTCTACAAACCATCAATGTTGGTTGAACTATATAGAGGATTCGTTATATATTTTGGGAGAGTCACCCAATAAATAGGTTCAACAAAATATATACATATCACTTAGGGATATGTGGAAGTCATGTCGTTGAGTGTAAATCTAATTGACTTGTTGATGATGAATATGTTCATCAAAGTGACTTATGTTAAGACTTATGTTTAAGTCCTAAAGAGTCAATGGTGAAGCCTTGGAGATTAAAGGCAAACGAGTCTTGATCCTAATGGATGGAATTAATTATGGTTTTGAAGCATTCTTTAAACCAAGGTTTTGGAATGGTAAACAAAATCTCATTTTGTGTCTAAACTAAGACGTGAATGTTAGGAAGAGATAGTGAGTTATCTCTTAAGAATGTGAAGAATCAGAATGAGACATCTTCTGTTCACATGCTAAGTATTTGTAGTCTAAATCATGCTAGACTAATACTTGTTAATTTAGATGCTCCACCGAGAATAAATTAACTTTGAACATTCAAACATATGTGATGACATAAGAATGAATTTTGTAAAAACAAATATATAATTCATTAAAAACAAATGCAGTTTTGATGACTATAACATATGATAGAAATATATGTTATTATTCATAAGTATTTGATAAATATTGCGAGATTTATTATAAAAGACTTAGAATAGTGATGGATGTGTAGAGTTTCTACAAACCATCAATGTTGGTTGAACTATATAGAGGATTCGTTATATATTTTGGGAGAGTCACCCAATAAATAGGTTCAACAAAATATATACATATCACTTAGGGATATGTGGAAGTCATGTCGTTGAGTGTAAATCTAATTGACTTGTTGATGATGAATATGTTCATCAAAGTGACTTATGTTAAGACTTGTGTTTAAGTCCTAAAGAGTCAATGGTGAAGCCTTGGAGATTAAAGGCAAACGAGTCTTGATCCTAATGGATGGAATTAATTATGGTTTTGAAGCATTCTTTAAACCAAGGTTTTGGAATGGTAAACAAAATCTCATTTTGTGTCTAAACTAAGACGTGAATGTTAGGAAGAGATAGTGAGTTATCTCTTAAGGATGTGAAGAATCAGAATGAGACATCTTCTGTTCACATGCTAAGTATTTGTAGTATAAAGCATGCTAGACTAATACCTGTTAATTTAGATGCTCCACCGAGAATAAATTAACTTTGAACATTCAAACATATGTGACGACATAAGAATGAATTTTGTAAAAACAAATATATAATTCATTAAAAAGGATGACTCGAAAGGACCGAATAAATAGTTCATGGTTATGATACTATTTAGCTTAATATGAGGAGAAATCATATAGCTTAGAAAACGGTTCGTGTGAAAAATATGGGTTGAGTAATATAATGGATGACCTCAATAACACATAGATATAGATAGTCGCTATCTTATCACGGGTGTCTAATGTCATCATGAGTGATATTACTCAAACTTAATCAAAGTGCAAGCAATGTGGGTGGAAGAGCCATTTAAGAAACAATCCGTAGGGATGTAAAAATGGTACTTGAGAAGTTTTTAAGCGACATATGAAAGGAAGAAACTTTCATCACCCCATTTGGTAGTTATCCAATAACAAGTGTGGAGGTGACTTGCATTTGAAAATAGAAGGTTTGATATGAACGGATGTGATTTTGGGAAGCACAAATCACACGAACCTAGAACAGACTTGTTATAAGTCAGTCCTATTATGTGGACAAAATTCTTGAGAAGTTCAATGGAAATGACTCTAATGTGGCTAGAACTTTCATTGACACGAGTCAATGTCTAGCTAAGAATCGAGGTGAGCCTGTTAACCAATTAGAGTACTCAAGAATTATTGGTAGCTTGATGTATCTGATGAGTTGTATCAGACCAGACTTAGCAAGCAAGCTAAGTAGATACACAAGTAACCTAAGTTTAATTCATTGGAATTACGTGACACAGGTGCTTTGGTAATTAGGATACATACGAGACTATTAGATGCAATATAAAGATATCCAGCAGTTATTGAAGGTTACTGTGATGCGAATGGATATTTGACACGAATGATTCCAAGGCGACGAGTGGGTATTTACTCACACTTGGAGGTGTTCAGATAATTGGCAGAGCTCATATCACAATGTGTATCAGTAAGAACACGTATATAAGACGCAGGCATAATACGGTACGACAACTAATCTCTACAGAAGTTATCATTGTTGACTACGTGAAGACAAAGGATAACATAGCGGATCCGCTAACAAAAGGCTTAAGCAGAGAGTTAGTTCAAAAGTCGTCAATGGGAATGAGACTAAAGCCCATGAAAGGCTAAGTTTATGCGAAGGAAACCTAACTCAGCTGACTGGAGATTCTAAGATCTGAGTTCAATAGGACAACCTAATTGTATGAACTGGCGAAGGTCACTGTGGGGGAGAGTTGGTGGAAACCCCACGTTTTGAAAAAGGGAGCTTACTATAAATTTAATAAGCTTCCTAGTCCATTCCTAAAAAAGTGACAAGGTTGAGGTTAAGCTTATGGCTTTTATTGATTTGACTGAGGTAACCAGTCCCAGTAGATCACCTATGCGAAAGAGAAGTGGGGTCGCTTCGAAGGGTATTGTTGGGGCACAATACTTAAGAGCACTCGCAGAACCAGGCACGTGTGCATGACCATAACGGACACAACTATGAGGACTTGACGTTGTCAGGGAGAGTCTTGTGTGAAGCGTATTGTCGTCCACACAAACGGCAGACGAGTTCAAAGACACCGCGTTCTACTCAGAGCCAGTGGGCTAAGTGCGTTTCATAAGCGAAGGTTCAAAGGGTCACACCTACCTATCGTATGCAAAACTCAAACTGTTGAAATTTAATCGGAATGAGGTTGTTTCTGAGAATAACTCCCATTCATGTGGGGGATTGTTGGAAATTGTGTATGTGAATGTGAGTTTGGTTTGTCCCACATTGGTTGGGAGATTGAAAGTGGAAGAGTTTATAAGGTGAAACTAAATTGGAAGGAGTAAAATGATAAGTCACATTATACTCTGGCACTTACCCGCGCGGGGGGGGGGGGGGGGGGTTTGCAAAAATGGGTTCTGGCTCGAGGAAATTCTTGAACCAACGCGACGCCCGCACGACCTGCGGACACGAATGCAGCTCGAAAAACCCGGGTCCGCGTGACGCTGGTTTTTTGCTACCCGTTTTAGTAATGTATGCAGTAGAGGTTTCATGTCATATGCCATTCAAGTCTCTATAAGAACTTGGACTTATTAGTGTTGTGGGGTGACTAGAAAACTTTCAGGAGTTTTCAAATACACGCATACACAACAGAAACATATATTCACTCGCATACATTGATCGATTGCTGCAGCTTAAAACTTTTTCAGTAGCAGTCTTGTTCCGGTTTCCTTTCAGGCAAGTGGGATAGTCCGGCAGTGCACGATCGCCATTGTTTCGAACCGGTGTACCCTGGGAACAGACGAAGAATCTGTTTAAGGGAATTGTGTCAAACACAAGCCCGGTTCACTTCTATGATTTCGTTTTCTGTTACAGTTTATTGCGAGCTTCATGTACGAAAGACGTGCGGTGATTACAATGTAAGTTTTCTAACAAAAAGCATATGAGCAGAGAGTTATACAAACAGAGAATTTATATACGAGTGAAAGGAGGTAAATATCCATCCATATAACAACATTTCATAATACCCTCCTTATATCTTCAGGACATATATCTTATGTGAATTGTCTTTACTAAAACCTTTATGAAGAAAAAACTGATTATTAAAGAAAGAAAGTAGGTGATGAGAAAAAAAATAAAATAAAAAAAGGTTTTTGTATTTTGAAACGAAAGGTTAATACATTAAGGCGATTGAAAGTGGTGTTAGTTGTAGAGCATATATGCTTATTTGACTTATATAACATCAAAGAAAAAGGTTTCTAATACTTCTTTTCCTCTGTTCTCATTCCATTTTTTCTGCCGCTAATCAAGACTTCGACCAAATTTTCTTTCACTTTCAAGAGAAAAATATAGATATAGATATAATCACTAGACAACACTTGATTGAAAAAAGATTTTTTTTTTTTTTCACTATCCCTTGTTAATGAACACGTTCTCAATATGTAGAGGTGTAGATTTCTGGATATATATATATATATATATATATATATTTCAAATAAACCACAACAGAAGTTAAAATCGCTTTTTCCCTAAACCGGGTTTGTTCTAAAACCAGTTTCCAAGTAGAAAAAGGATTATTCCGGTTTAAAAGCGGTTGCGCTTTGTGGGGTTCCTGCCTTGGGAGCTCACACGTTCGAATCCCACTCAGAGTAGGGTTATTCTGAAATGAGGGGCTGGACCTTAGGGGGGCCCCGGGACCGGACCTGAAGGGTGCGGGGCTTCGTTATGGGTGGTATCATTGGCCGTTCAAAAAAAAAAAAAGCGGTTGCGCTTTTTAACTGGTTCCAAACCGGTTTTACAAAAGGGCTTTTTAAACTGGCAGCTCTGTTTGATTTCAAATAGTTACATGGAGCTGTAGGGGTGTTCAGAATAACCGCAAACCAAATAAAAACCGAAAACCGAACCATAACCGTAACCGAAAAAACCAATCCGAACAACGAATTTGGTGTTTGGTTTGGTTTGGTTTTTGGTTCTACATTTTTTTATTTGGATAACCGAATAAACCGGTAAAATAATTAATTATTAAATAAAAATAATAATATTTAATAAGCCATATATAATATATAAGCCCAAAATATTAAAGGTAAGCCCAACCCAAAATAAAGTCCACCTATTTATAGGTAATATTCAGAATATAAGTCTAGTATCCAAGTATATGTTTCTCCATGATTGCATCAACCGTTGGTCTTATTATCAAGCTACACGATTTATATGTTTAGTATTAATATCTCTTTATTTTTCATATGCAGGTTCACTAGAGTTGGAGAAAGATTTAAGTTTGAAGTTTATTTATATTTTGTGGAATTGGCAAAGACTTATTTACTATTTCTAATTTCTATGATGTTTGGGTTTGCGTGGTTTGATTTTTTGGTTTATATTAATTGCTAACTTTCTATTCGGATTTCGGAACACAGAGGTATATAAGTTAGAGAGAGAAAAAACTTCGTTTCAATTTGGTTGAATTTGGTTTGTTTGGTTTAAACCGAAACCAAACCGAATTCATTTGGTTGAATTTGGTTTGGTTTCCATATTCCTAATTTGGTTTGGTTCGGTTTTTGGTTTGGGGTACAAAATTTTGAAAACCGAATAAACGAATCGAATAAACCAAATAAACCGTAAACCGAACCGATGAACACCCCTCCATGATGGAGGGGTTCTTAAACCGATATCAAACCGGCAGTTCGGCTAGGTTTGGTTTGAAACCAGATTCTAGAGCTTTCGATTTCACTTTTTTAATAAGTTTCTATTCGACCAGTTTTTCTTTCCATCTATATTAGACTATGGGGAGTCGGGGTTTGGGTTGGGGGCATGAGTTGTCATGTGATAATAGTGAGTTCCACAACACCCAAAAGATAAGGGAGTGGAGGGGGTTTGCGTTTCAAATGTTCCAACTAGGGGTGCGAACGAGGCGAACCCGAGCTCGATTAACCTATAAGAGCTCAAGCTTGGCTCAAGCTAGGAACGTTAGTAATTTCTCAAGCTCGAGCTCTGCTTGGGCTCGACTCGTTTATTGTTTAGGTGTTAATATATTAAATAAAAATAACATAAATAATATGCTCGGATAAGCTTATGAGCTCGATAACTGAAGCTCGGGCTTGGACTCGTTTACTAAACACCTTTAAATGAGGGGTACATATTATTAAATATTAATAAAACTAATATTACACTCAGGCTCGATAAGGCTCGACAAGCCTAGCAAGTTTCACATGCTAGGCTCGAGCTCGAGATTGATAACTAAAAGAGCTTTGTTTCAGGCTCTAACTCGGCTCATGCTCGATAAAGCTCGACTCGTTTTGGGTTTTTTACGGAGCCGATTCGAGTAGCTCGCGAGCGGCTCGACTTGTTTGCACCTTTAGTTCCAACCAATAATGGCCGGTCAATTTTTTTTTATAAGTCCAACCAATCAAAAACCTCTACATCATCCCCCTCCTCACCCCTCCCCCTTCTACGCCATTTTCCCCGCCTCACTCTCTCCACTCTTGAGTAGGTCTTTCTAATAATTCATTAGAATGATATTTATATTGATTAAGGCCAAGCCCAATATGATGTGTATCCAAAGCAGTAATGGGCTTGTATGTAAGGAAGCCAGAAATCACTGATAATATTCAAGCCCAATATATCAATACAAAAATCGTCTGTTTGTTGCTTTCTAAACATTAAACCTTTGTTTACGTTCATCTTTCTTTCATTTCTTCTAAAATGTTGACAAAAACAAAAATATTTAATTCTTTATGGACATAATCCATAGAACCAGAATCCTGTTAAAATTACAACCATGGACATGCGTATCAGTTTGACTTATTATTATAAACCTAAGTTATAGACTTATGTACTACACGAAGTTGGGTACAAAAAATGATGCAATAAAAAAACATTAGTAATAAACTTTTACATATTAAACTACATATAATATGAAACATTACATATTAACGTTCATTTACAATTTACAAATCTCAAAAAACTTCTTCGTAGACACCATTAAAGTCCTACTTGAAAGCTTACTATCTTTATCAACAATTGACCGTGTAAGTTCATCTTTACTTTTGACTCTGAAAAAAAATGTACAAACCATATAAAAACACTATGTTGTATATCAACTATAACCTATTAGCAATATATAGAACAATGAGAGGATGGGGGAAATGTTTTCTTATTGATATCTCAATGTGAGGTATAATGGCTTTATTTATAGGCCAATACATTAATGATAATAGTAATGAAGAAAAGGGAGTTAAAGCATGTGGATGGTCACTCTATTAATAAGTAATTCATAACACTCCCCCTTGACTATCCATATGATGAAATACGTTTAGTGATGTTGCCTCATTAAAAACCTTGCTAGGAAAACCCAGTGGGATAAAACCATAGCTAAGAGAAAAAGAGTGCAGCGCGTATTATACTCCCCCTGATGATTTAAGCTCCTTGAGTCGACACTTCGATCCTGTGAATATTGAAGTCGAATTTGGTAAACAGGTTCTGGTAAAATATGCTTGGTTCTTTCTTCTTTGATGTATGATATTAATTTCAGGCTTCTAGTCCGTGCTCTCATGTGTGTAATTCTTTAAACAAAGTCTTCATGTCAGACTTCTAGTGCCTCCTCTCGTATAAGATTAACGACCGTGTTGTTATACATTCCCTGCATCAATAAGACTAACCAAACCTTTTTTTTTACAGGTTAGTAAAATACAAACTCATGTCTTTCATACCTTGAAAGTATTAAAGTATTTGATTTTAAATCATTTCAATGTCTCCTCTCTGGAAACAAATTATATCTTATTAATAAAATCATATAAATAAATGATAAATGTAGTTGTGTATAACGAGCAAGAAATATTGCATCAACTGCATTTAAATATCGTACTTATAGACTAATAATATTTGTGATAAGAATACTTTGTTTTATACCAAATGATCAAACTTTTAGAGATGGACTTTGACATATTAAAATGTCCAACATCTTTTGAATGTAGTTTAATTGATATATAAGAATATCGTTAAATAAATGCTCAACTTGCGTACCATCTCTTCACGAGATAATGATATCATCAACATATCTTATAAATTTTTTTTATAAACATGATATTGTTGAATTAAAACACATGATCGAGTACCTCATACTCGTATCTATTTTCTTCGAGATAACTATCCAGTTGATTATACTATGTTTAACTCGACTATTTTAGTCCGTACATATAAATTGTTAACTTCATATAACATATTTCATGTGCTTTTAGTTTCAATGCCTCTTGCATTTACAATCAGTCATGGACTTCCTTCCATGTACGTGAGCACACTCTTTAAGCGTTTTGCCACTTAAACCTCATAATTTAGCATATTTTTTTTCCATATCATATTCAAAGAACTCATCACCAATTTTTTCACTTTCATTTCATGTAGAATTCTCATTCAAATAATTTTGCTTATCAAGTAATTGGATGACCTTTAATACATTTTAAGTATGAGCTATGTCCATTGTAAAATGCTCCACCCTCTTTTCAAGATATACTTTGATGGATTGGTAAACATATCACACATATACTCGAATTATAGGTCAAGCAACAAGTGCACTATGTCAAGGACTTTCAAAAATCCCCCTTTCAAAAGTTCTACAGAGTCTCTCGATAATGCTCAGACATTATCACTATAAACTGCGAGTGAACTTTTAAAGGAAATTTTGATACAAGCTGGATAATACAATCAAACTTATGTTGCTCATTATCGGGATATCTCATGAGTTTTATAACACTCAACCCCCTTATTTTAGTCCATACGTACATATTATATTACCTTAACATAATACTTCTTAAGGTATTGATATCAATGCTGTAGGCATCATCAATCCATCAAGGACTTTTCATCTTGACCAATTACGCAAGTGCATTAACTCTTCAATTGGAAGAACAATAACATCTATTTCTCCAATATATATTGTACCATTCTTATACATTAAAGTATCATAATCACCAGGTTAAGTTTATAACCTGTGGTGTATTGGTGCATAATAATCACATCCTACGATGTTTCATATTACCTTTTAAGCACTTAGTTGCTTTAGGATACTCATGAGGAGTTCCACTTATATTCAATTCAATCATATAATAAACATAACTCATAATTGAATCTATTTATTCTGATCATAACGTTCTCGAGAACTTACATTACAAGATTTTGACACATTAAATCCTTCATCAGGTATTTTCATGTAAGCTTTCAGTGTCAAGTAAATCATGATATTTATTAGACGCATTTCAATTCTCTCTTTGCATTACCAGACTAATAACATGTTGAAAAATCATTGTATCCACCACTGGAGAATGCCTCCTCATAATCAATTATGGGTCTTTGCGAAATTCTTGTGCCACCAATTTTACCTTATATCATTTTGTTTTCAAATGTTGATTCGCACAAAACACCTTTTCGTATCTATATGTTTTACAACTTTTGTTGTATGGACTAGTGGTCCAAAACTTTTCTTTTCAATAGAGAATTCAACTCTGCCATATTTGCGTCTTTTCATTTTTGGCCAATCATTTCTTTGTACTCATTCATAGGCAGATCTTTAAATCTTGATCCTCATTTCAAGCGCTACATTACATAAAATTTATAACGATGTCGATTTTATTTCGATTCCATACATTTCATAGACATGATACTATATAACGAGATCTCTTTATTTTCAGGTACCTGAGGTTCTTCTGGAACCATCATGTCTAATGTCTCTTCAGGAGACCTTTTTACTATAACCTCGACTTGACCATCTTTCTTACTTGCTCCGATTTCTCGAGGACTTTTAATTCTTTGGAATCGACTACTCTACCACGCTTCAGGCGTGTAGTAGGCTTATTGCCAATATATGATTGTCCTTCCCGGACACTCATCTTAAATGGAGCATTAGCAATTGGTATACGTGACTTGATTAGCTATTCATCATATTTAGGTCAGTTAATGCGTCTGGTAATTAATTCGCTAATCTCTATGAATGAATTATCCGTTGAACTTTCACATTGTTTAGTACGAGGATCAATGATATTTCATTCTAACTCTTTTTTATTTCCAACTGCCTTTTATCTCCCCCTGATGTTGGGAATGTTAATCCATTAGATGGATATCAATTAACTGAGATATAAATAAATCTCTTTTTGAAGGCTCTATAAATCATCATATATTCCCAATCACCTTTTAAGGTCCCATCTCCGTGCATCGTGGTGGATCAATTTCAATATATATCGCACAACAAAAATCTTAGATGGGCAATATTTGGTTCCTGACCAAAAACCAACTATAATAGGGAGAAACTATTACCACGTATTGGCTTGATGTGAATAAATGTTACTGCATGTAAAATCAAATGTAAACATGAATTTTTTGCTTACATGATCATTGACATTGCAATCAATAGTAGACGTTTTAGTGATCATCTCAATGAAAGCAATATGTGTATGAACATAAGCTATATGAAGTTCAACACTTATTCCAATGATCACTATTATCTTGGGAATTGATTAAATATGCCAATCTAGAATAATATGCTTGCTATCTTATTAGCTAAGCCATAATCAAGCAAACTTCAGGTTGCAAACTTGATAACCATTTAGACGATGCATCAATTTTAAATACTAAATGGTATCATGTTAGGATGTATCCTTTAATCACTTCCAGAACATTTAAGATACTTACCTTACTTTATATGGCAAATATATAATTTCCATTGAGAGCAAACATTACATGCTACTTATCAGCTTGAAAGATTTTCTAGTTCCTTGTTATGTTCACATCATCATTGACCCGGTGTGGTCTAACCGGTCATGCCAATAATTATCATGATCCATAAACTTCTGGTTTATGATCGTAATGAATCTCTTGCACTTGTATGTTATGTGCACTTATGTTTGTATAATACAAATAGAGAACACGAGAGAACAGTGTATTCTCATTCAAACTATCAAGTTATATCACTTTTTCATTTACTTTGTTCTCATATAACTATTTTCAAATTTTGCCACTTGTTGCGGCCATTCTTATTATTAACATGACCATCATTTCGTGTCTAATATTCGATCTCATTATTAACTTGGCTATTATTATAATCTTTGATGGTTGATCACATTATGACCATCATTGCAACTTTCTCAATTATCTCCATGATCATTACCTTTACTCGATCACAAGAATATGATATGATTTCAAACTTTTCATACTCTCTTAATGATATGGTTACTTCAAATTATTAGATATGTTGCACTCTTGCTTGTCTAATACACGACAAGAAATATGAGAGAATAAAATATCACTATTTCAAACATTTTTTTTATACACATGTTTCCCATATCTTATTCTCGTGTAATTACTTACTTAGTGTGCAACTTCTTGTGATCGATTTCAATATTAACATGTTGACCATATTATCAACATGACGATCTTTACAATTTCCTCGTTCACCTTGATCATGACTTTTATACCGATCATTGTATAATTATCACAATATTAACTTATTTGATCTCATTAACTTGAGCATCATAATCATTTCCTTAACCACCGTGATCATGAACTTTACACGAATCATTATACCATCACATTCACTCCAAGGAATGGATTATAACTACATAACTTTCATCGTGAAATCGTTACAACTTCTTTAGTTATGTATATGATTACGACCTTTCACTGATCATTATATTATCACATTCACTTCAGGGAATGGACTAGAATCACACCACTTTCATGACGGTCGTTCAATATATATATTCTTTAACAATATTGTTGACATATGGAAACTGTTGTATTCAACATACTCTTATGAATAATCTTTTCATCACATGAAATAAATCGAAAAATTAGTGTATGACTTTAGAAGCTTCCACATGATGACCATTAGAGAGCCTCACACTTCATGTGTAGATCTTTTCCGACAATCTAAAGATGTCAATTATATTGCAAGAAAAAAAATCCGTAGGGAGACATAATGTTTACCTTGCGACCAACAACCAAAATACAATATAAAATCAAAGAGGGATTCACACAGTTGCTTGATGGTGCCAAAATCCAAAAATATATAAAACGTATAATAATGAAAATATCGTTATTAAACTATTCGTATCTTATTAATGTAAAGATGAAATACACATGCCACTGCGTATAGGGCTTATACATTGTATTCCAACTCAAGCAAGAATAGTAAGTCCCAAGTTCGAAACTTCCCTGCCGTTTACCTTTTTATTTTTTGCCTTTTTAAAGAAGCTAACAGTATCTTTTTAATGAATTTGAAATCCAATCGCTACTTTTCACAATGTAAATAAAGTAAAGACATCAAGCTCATATGTGATACATATACTTCTTATTAAGAACATCACGACCCTTCTGTATGTTTAGCTTTACTAAAATCTACATATTTTGTTGCAATAACAATGAAAAACTATGCAAGGGATATTTAATTTTAGTGTTACATTATATTATTACTTGTTAACTTTAGTGTTACATTATATCATAATATGATCCACTCCAAAAGCAATTCGTGCCGATAACGTGTTGTATATCAACTATAACCTATTAGCAATATATAGAACAATGAGAGGATGGGGAAATGTTTTCTTATTGATATCTCAATGTGAGGTATAACGACTTTATTTATAGGCCAATACATTTATGATAATAGTAATGAAGAAAAGGGAGTTAAGCATGTGGATGGTCACTCTATTAATAAGTAACTCATAACACACTAGTTATTGTAAAAACAGACCAACTATGGATAACGATTTTCTTCTTTAATCTAGTGTATTACACTAGGGCTAATTTCAAATGAAAAAGTATACGTATATTTATGGTTTTTTTAAGATTGTTTTTTCTTAAATTAAACGTTTTTTTTATATAATCTAAACATATTACTAAACTTAATAGTAAATTTGTTATTGGAGGATTATATATGGGGATTTTAAATCATAAATCTAAAAATAATAGATAATAAGGAAAATTCATTTGGAGATAATTTAGGTGTGAATTTATTATATTTATAAGGGGTATTGGATTTAAATAATTTAAAGTTTGGACCATTGGCCAATAATAAACCGAACTTTAATATTGGACCAGGATAATCCCAAGTGAACATGTGGGTGTCAAAAATGAACCTCCGTTAACTCTGAACTAACTGAGTTAGTTCAAGATGACGTGGCTGCTGAGGTGGCGTGTGACAACAGTCAACAAACCAGGTCAACATCCGTACACATTTCAGCTATTGTTTCATTATATGTGCATATTTAAACGTTTTTGCATACACTATACCCTCTAGTCTGGTAAAGCAAGAGTTAATCAGAGAACTCAGCATGGGGCACTTGTTTAGTCATACAACACTTGGACAAATCACCAAACGAGCTGTCAATGGGATATCACTCACTAACACATGATGACTCCACGCTAACACATGTTTATAGATCACCAATAGCATCATATCTAAACACCTAATGACTTAACTTGTGAGCGAAATACATGTTGATGTCGTCATTAAATGATCTACAACCTAATCAAAACCATACCATATCATGGCTTAATGATCGAACAAAACTCAAGCTAGCTAGTGATCCGTCTTATCAACACTAGACCTATATACACATATGCATACATGTACCATTGAATCTACAACCATATATACATACCTAAGAGTACTCGACTTAGGCATACACATATACACCCACACACACGAATCACACCCAAGGAAAACACAAGAAAGGTCCATCTTTATCTATCACTATCACCTAGATCATGTACAAAGATCATGGAAACTATAACTCTCCCTTTGTCCTTCCTTATCGGCCGAAGCATGCCTTCCCACCACCACACTTGTTCTCAATTCATTGGTAACCATGTAAGACAATTAGAACCTTTCAATGATGGACAAATTACAACTCATGCTATGTTATACTAAACTAGTACTTACTTGTGGTGATCACAACCACCATGAGCATGATTTTTACCCAAACTCTCTTCCTTTCCCTTTCCTTCGGCTAACACACGAAAACAAGCAAACATATAAAAACTCCCTAGACGAAAGTGACATGACAATACAAGATATTGTACTTAATTACCATACAATCCTTCCTTCTTTCCTATGACACCTCACGGACACCTCCAAGAACAAAACAAAAAGTCCCTATCAACCTAACACACCAAATCTTACACCAATTTGGTTAAACACCACTTCACTTCAAAGACCCAAGCTAATACATTACCATTTTGAGAAAGAAACAAACATTCCTCCCCTACCTATGTCTTGCGGCCGATAGGGACATCTCAAGGACTCATGAGGACAATTCTTGGATCATAGAAGGGTCACTATCCATGCTAACACCTAGGTATGTACTTGGCCGATCCTATGTGAAGGCAACAAGGACAATTCGGTTTCCAACTCACCTCCTCATATGAGGTAATCGGCCTAGAAGGAAGGTGAGGTCATGATTTACATACAATTGGATAACAAGACAAACTAATCACCTTCCCTAACCAAATTCAACTTATACCTTACTCTTGATTTGTCATCCTACTCATAACTTACTCTAGATGGTGTTAACTTACACTAAACAATGCCCCAAAACAAGGAGATGGTCATTCCCATATGTTTTTGTCCATACCCTCTTCAACCACTATAAAAAGAGACTCAAAGAGCTTCAACATTCTCACCATCACTCTCCTTTACCCCTCAATATCCATCGGGCATCACAAACCATAGCCGAAGGGCACCAAAGCACGAAGCAAGAAGAGGAGCAAGAAGAACCGGTTCCACATTGGATCAAACTAGGTATGTTTTCCAACCTATCTTCTCTTTCGAAGCTCTAAACCTCTTGGCCCCTTGTAAACCCGACCTAGACCTTATCCTAATCGGCTACCATGTTTAACCCAACTATCTACTTCTTAAACACCATAAAACAAAGCATATATATACTAAGATCTTTGAAAACATTGTTTGATTTTATAATAAGTAGTTATTTAATTAAACTATCACACTTCCACATTATATATCGGCCTCAACAACACCACCATCATTTAAGTAATGTTACACGAACATATGAACAACAAAAGAGCAACTAATGATCAGTTTTTACAAACAAAAACACATTCGGGTGATACTCGAAGTTAAGGAATTTTATGATGAGTTTTATAATCGGCATTATCACCAAACACTACTAGGATGATCAGTAACCCTCGGTGGCATCTTAACATGTTGAGATCAAGCCTTGTTGGTCCGAACAACCATTGAAAGTGAAGCCTAGATGATACCTTGTTTTGGCTAGGTCTATTTAAACATATGGTAACATAGGCCGAAACATATGTTAACTCCATGTTATGGTTCAAAGGGTAATAAACACACGTTAAAATCTTGTTTTCTTCCAAAAACCAACCGTACATGACGAATTCGTTCCAAACCATAGCCCATGACGACATGTGGGGTCCATTTTGGTTACAATAGATATCATATTTCGACAAAACATCAAAGTTTTGGAACTATATGTTTTATAAGACATTAACAAGTGTCACGTACACTAAAACGCAACCCACGACCACTAAAACAAAAAGGTCCACAAATTTCGGGTGAACAATTTGTATGATAAACAACAAAACTGAACGACTTACTATTGGGTTGACACCCCCACTCTTGGTTAGTCGCTCTAACCGGTTACATACAAAAGAGTGTTAGTATTCTACCATACATACATTGTCCTTAGTGTACAATGCGTGAGGCACAACAGTCAAGAGGTTTGGTTATGGGACTCATGGTTTGCACAATGATCATTCGCTCAGCTAGATTATGATTGGTCATACACGAATTACACGTTGGTTTTACTTGTTACAATCAAACCCGTGAACTCACCAACATTATTGTTGACAAAACTCGTTATGCATGTTTTTCAGGTAACTAAATGGAGGGCCACAGAGATTTGAGGGACGGGTTCGAGCAAGCACTGCGTGGTACCACCTTGATGGGTTTTCTTTGTCATCCTTATGATGTTTGTTTTCAAGAGCACTAGACAATATTTTCTTTTGTTAACATTATGATGTTGATCTAGATAAATTTAGGACATTATCCATCGTTTATGCTGGTACTATTTCAATAAAAATGTGTGTTGCTTGAACCTTGTGCTTGAAAACCTTTCGGTCGTCGCATCCCGTGTTTTCTGTAACAACCGGCAAAAATAAGGTAATTCCGTACAGATTAATTAGTATATGATTAACGTAATTAAATACAATTATGTGTGATTTAATTATCAAGGCCTTAGGAGATAGCAATTTCCAAATAGTGCATAGGAATGCATACGTTTAATGGAAAAACATGATTGGATCATGTGCGAATAAGCTATCCGGTATGGACGTCGGCAATTACCCGGTAATAATCAAATAAACGAAACGGATCCCGGACACCCAGGATATAAAATAAAGGGTATTTTCATAAGATATAATGAGTTTTGGAACTCCAAAACCATAAATGAAAACGTCTTGTACAAATCTCCCGGTAACGAATAAAATGCGCGTACCGCACCCGATACGCGTATAACTCATAATTTCACCCGGCAAAGGCCTAAATAACCAATCAACACTTAAATTAGACTATATTTAAGGGTTATTAAAGGTATTTTTAATGTCCGGATAACGCGTGATTAAAACCCGAAAAATACCCGAACGACACCCGAACGACGGGGGATTAAACATAACAAACAATGGGTAATAATTTGAAGTTGTGGACCCCACATAAACCCACATGGGGGCCGGCCTAAAAGCCAAGGGATGTGTCCATGCAAGTGTTGAAGTAATAATAATCTACACTTAGGTTAAGCATGCACATGTGTAAGATAAAGTTGTAAGAAAACATTAGTACAAAAAGCAAGCTACTTTCTTGTCCCCCCATGCCAAATTTTCGGCCATATGGCCATAGGGTCCAAGGCAACACTTATCCATCATTACACTAGTGTATGCATGCATGGTGGGTCTTGTATAAAGATCATGATAAGATTACAACCCTTTAGAAAGATTTGCAAGCAACCTCCTACCTATACATACATACATACGGCTATATACATACACACACACTTCATATCCTTTCAAGATTCCCAAGTACACATACAATCCTTCATAAGATTTCTTAAAATCTTGGGAAAGATTAGGTGTAATCTATGAAAGATAGGGTGGGATTATATAACATGTGTTAGATACATGAGTTAACAAAGCAACATCTCCTTCTTCTTTCTCTCTTGGAGCCGTGGGTTCTTCACACCCACACCCACATCTCTTTCAAGTTTTTACATCTCCAAAACACTTAAAACAATCCATCATCCAAACCCCTATTGTGTGTTTCAAGAGCTTGGAGCTAAACCACTTGGAAGAACACACTAAACCCCTCTCAAATCCAAGGTTTTTGTCTTCCCTAGCCTTGTGCTAGTAGTAAGCTCCTTAATCTGTTTTTGATTGTTATTATTCATGTATGTGTTCTTAGAAGCAAGTTGTACATGAAGGGTTTAAAAGGTGGTTTTGAACATAATCTTTAATAGGTTTTACATGTGTAAAATGGAAGATTAAAGATATGAAAATAAACCATGGATTTGTGGATGATGATGTATTAGTCTTGAAAATATATAAAGTTTACATAAAAGACTAAGTAGGATGATGTTTTGGTTAAGATTATGGAATGAACTTGAATATGTTATAAGTAACTTTAAGTCATCTTATTATGATCATTCATGTTATAATATGTGGTAAAACATATTAGAAGTTCATAAATGAAGAAGATGGAAAATCTAAGTTAGCTTACTTAGATGAATAATATTTTGATAAAATGGACAAATACATAAAACACACATATAGTTGGTCTTCCATATGAAATACAAGACTAACATAAGTGTTTTGATACAAAAATAACTTACCAATAAAAAGTTGAATCTTCAAAGTTCACTATTTTGAGTGAAAAATGTTAACTTTGGAAGTTAGAGTGGAAAAATGCAACTTTTGGAAGTTAAGGGACTAAAGTTGTAACTTTGAAAGTTAGAGGACTAAAATGGATATTTTAGAAACTATTAGTCCAAAAATACAAGTATGGAAAGTTCGGTGTCAAAAATGTAAGTAATAAAGTCTAAGGATGATTTTTGTAAATACTAGTAGAAATACTTGGGTATTTTGTATAAAAGTGTATTTTTGAAAGTTATAAAAATACAAAGGGTTTTAAAATAAGGATTTTTATAAAATAGAGATTTTATGTTAAGCAAACTTGAGAAACTTATACAAAAATGAATACTTTTAAATGGGAATATAAAAGTATTGGAAGCATTTTTGTATCTAAGTTAACGAGTTGGGCTAAAATATAAACCTTCCAAGTAACATGGGTTAGAAATGTGGACAATATTTCTATAAAACACATGTTGGGAAAAACTTGGAAAAATTAACTAATCGAGTTAAGATATCGAACTAAGACGCGTTAACGAACCGTACACGGACGAATCATGAGAAAAATGCCATTGCGGCAAGATAAGAAAAGTATATATTTTTAGGAAGTAAAATATATATATATACATGGGTGAAAACTAACAAACACTTTTCTAAGTGTTAAAGGAATTATTCGTGGGAAAAACACATGACATAAACAAATAAGACGTTAAACAAACGTATATACTTAACAAGAAAATTACACATTTATATATATGTACGCTCATCTCGGCAAAATTCTAGTATATCTACTTAATGGGAAAGTAGATATGTGGGAAGGAAAGCCGCGACGAAAAGACAAAGATATATATATGTGTATGCCGTATCAACGAGATCCTAGTATATTTATTTGAATGGGAAAATAAATACACGGTATGGTGAGTTGAATCGGGTGTTAAGAATATACAATCGAACGACGAGATCTTAGCATATTTGTTTAAATGGGAAAACAAATGTGCGGCAAAGTGAGTCGGGTCGAGTGTTGAAATATATATTATATCGAGCGATGCGATCTTAAGTATAATTATTTAAATGGGAAAATAATTATATGTTAAGTGAAGTCGAGTCGATGATAATGAAGTACAAGTTAAGGAAATATTAACAAGAGTAATATATAACTTGTAACACAAAGGGTAATCTAACGCCAACGAAACCTAGGATACGCGCTTAATTAAACGGGATTTGGAATGACTTGTGGTCGGGAGTTGGGTGTACAACTTGCCAAGGCACATGCACTATAGGAATAGTGACTTATACGTCTAGGACGTTTGTAGGTGCGAGACCCTCTATGCTATCTACCTAGTGAGCCAGACAGTGATTCAGGTGAGTTTCACGGCCCCATTTTACTGTTTTAACTGGGGGAAAGATATGTTTGTCAAATATTGTCACATGTTGAAAAGGTTTTCAAAGGATAAAATGTGATAAGTGGTATGATGAGTACTTGAGCAGTGAACGCCACTCGGGGTTGAGTCCTCTCTTCCGTAATCATTAATTCAGGGAAATGAAACCGAAAGAATATTTGGATAGTACTATTGGTGCCTGACAAGGCCCACCCCTAATCGATAGCGTCGATTATGCATTAGGTTATGCCTGGGGTGCATATATTCTGAACTTAAGTCGTTGGGTTCCGAGGAACGACTTGGAGCGGGGCATTATTATTAGTCTTGGTTTGGTTATGGGGCTCAAGGGATTGCTCATCATTATAGTTTGTAGGAGCTAGCTACTCCTTACAAAGGCCACAAGTTGTGCAGGTTTCGTACATGTTGTAAAAACGGAATATCGATCGACAAGATCCTAGTATAATTACTTAATGGGAAAGTAATTATACGGTAAAGTGAGTCGAGTCGATGGTTGTGAAAATGTTATTGTTATGTAACTAAAACCTGTGAACTCACCAATATTTTATATATTGACGTCTTTTTAAACATATCTTTCAGGTAACTAAGTGCTGAATAGATATGGGGCTAGTGCGGAGGAATTCGGAATGTCGGATACTGGTCGGGGTTACATTCATTGTGACCATCGGGTTGGAACATAAACGGAAACACCCACATTGAAACTTAAAGTTCATCGTTTTAAGTAATGCCTTGTGCAATATTATAACGAGATACTCATTTCCGACATTCTAATAAAATTGATCTTTCTAATTAAATATAGTTTGTGTTAATCTTGACTTTGATATACTTTCGAGCGTTGCGCCACGTGTTTCCGCCATTGGCGTGGTGTGACATTTTCGCCTTGGCGGGGTGTGACATGGCGTGCTGACATGGACCAGATGCTGACGTGGCAGCTAGGGGTGGCATGCCAAGTCAGCTGCCACGTCAGCATCTGGTCCACGTCAGCATGACAGCTCAGCAGCCACGTCATCTTGAAGTAACTCAGTTAGTTCAGAGTTAACGGACGTTCATTTTTGACATCCACATGTTCACTTGAGATTATCCTGGTCCAACGTTAAAGTTTGGATTATTATTGGCCAATGGCCCAAACTTTGGATTATTTAAATCCAATACCCGGATTTGAAATCATGTTCTTATAGGTGGAATGAAAGTTTGAAAAGTAAGGGTTTATTGTATACTGTATGGTTTACCATAATCAATTTCATTCGTCACTTCTAGAGGTGGTAATATGGGCGGGTTGAATTGGGTTGTTTGTCTGGCCAGGATGGTAGGATGAACATATTAAAAAATGGGTCATGATGAGTTTGGGTCATGTTAGATTTGGGTCAAGATAGGTTTGGGTCAAGATAGGTTAGGGCCATGATGGGCAAACTTAATAAAAAGAAACAAAATATAATGTCAGTGATAAAGATCTACTGTTTTAAACCCTACCACACAAAATTTTTTTATCAGCCTCACCTACCACACAATTTTTTTTAACTTTAAACAAATAGTAAAAAAAATTGTTTGGTACCTTAACGCATCAGAAAAAAAGAAAGAAAATCAATACTTTTGCTCACCAATCCAAACCTGCAACTTTTTACTAATCAACTATGGCAAAGCCAAGAATAATTGCAAAAAGTATGTGCTCAAGGCGGCAGAGAAGGATGGTATGGTTGCGCGGTGGCGTGGGTTTATGGCGGTTGCGGTGGTGGCTTTGGTTGACGATGGCTGTGATGGTGTCGTTTTACGATGGTTGTCATGGCAGTGATGGTTGGTTATGGTGGTGACGAAGGTTGGTGGTTGGGATGGTTCCGGTGGTGATCAGAGTGGACAACCGTAAGCTATACTCTCCTACCCATCCTGACTTGTGGGAGACTTCTTCCTGTGAAATTCAACCCATGTTAAACCATTCCTACAATTTCGTATGTCCAACATAACCCAACTATCTAAAAGAACGACTCATGTAACCCAAAATTAGTTAGGTGGGTCAACTTTACTAGGCCTACTGATAATGGTATAAACATCGGTATTGGTATATTCCATTGAGTAGGGTCATAGCTCGCATTCAAAATGCTTCCACGTTAGTTTTCATCCCTTCCCTTTTTCTTCAAAAAATTTGGCACAGTCCATTCCAAAAGAAAGGACATATTAGACATAGGGTCCATTCTAGATTGAATGTGATAATACAAAATCATCGATGATGGAACTATATCATTCTTCTCTAATTTGTTGTGCACCAATCTTGTGCACAGTTGTTCCAGAAGAAATGACATATTATACATAAGTTCTTTTTGGAATGCAATTTTCGCACAATTTCGTCAACTAGTCGGTAATACCAACCGCAATGTCAAACAAGTTAACTCAAAGTTTACTGAAGCCGTAATAAGTGTGGATTATTCTAGTTGTTCTTCATCAGGACAATGAATGAGCACGGTGACCTAGCGGAAGAAGTATCAGTTGAAGCGACCAAAGCCAACTACAGAAATATCTGCGGCCAGAGTTCAACCACATTTCAACATGGCAGATTTTGGGGTGTAGAATAGATTGAAGTGGACCAGTCTAGTTTAGGTATGTATTTTTCTAGTATAGTTATGTGTTTTCTAGTTTATTGTGTTTTTGTTTGTTAATGCATTATTTGAATTATGTTTTTAAATTACGAAATGGATATTTTTTTTTACATCCAATGGTTATATTTGTCAATTGGGACCCACACAATTTTCAAACTTGCCTAGGTTTCATCGATGAGTGACAAGCCAACCCCACCGATCTATCATCACCATATCCACCACACGGATGCAGATGGAATACAATCACCGAACTCCACCCGTAGCGCCACACCTCATCGAAATCCACTGATTCATATATATACGCCGAACCCACTTCGTCCACCCTAATAACATAGCCATTTCGTATACTTTTAGTGATTTAGAATTACGAGTCTTCTTGTCTTTCTTATGCTTAACTTTGTTTCTCTATTTTGAGATTGCTTTCTGCTTTTATCTAATTCTAATTCTGATTAATCAATCAATTTAGAACAATTTCAGGCGCCAAAACCTTTAGATGGAAGTGCTTCAATCCTACTATCTACATTTTAAATGTTCATAAATAGATCGAACTTCATGCTTTAAAAAAAAGCGTAGTTTATATTTTTTATAAAAGAGTACATTGGTCATTAAAAACACCACCACTAAAGTCAACTGCTAGATAACTCGGTAGTTTATATTGGTTATACAAAAGAATACATTGGTCATTAAAAACAACATCTCAAAAGTCAACTTATATCTCGATAGTTATAAAAGTATTTTTCTTTTCAATTTTTTTAAATCACCGTGTATATATGAGGTCGGGTGTGGACTTTAAAGCCATTCAATAAAAAAGGGAAAACAAAAAAAATACAAAAAAAAATTGATTGGCTGAAATCATCGTGGGCTCCCCTTTCTTCCTCTAACGCCTACTAATGGCATGGTGCTATCATCAGGGGCATAGCTTCTTGAGGGCTCGAGGGGGCCCCGGCCCACCGTTTTTACTAGAGTGATGAAAGTTTTATGATTTTTGATCTTTCAGCCAGTACCGATTGAAAAAAATTTGAGTACAACTCCCACCGATTTGAGAACCAAGCTTCGCCACTGACTGCCATTGATAATGTCTTGGAATGACGGAGGGGGTCGGTGTTGGGTGCGCCACCCAACTTAGGTGGCTAGGGACACAATACATTGCAGTGTAAACCAAATAGTCATTGTTTGACTTTCAATAATTATATAAGTATTTTCTTCTTATTGTTTTTAATCATTGAATAATTTAATTACATGAGGTTTGCTATAGTGCTTTATTGGATGGATGCTAAGCTGGTGTTATATTATTTAATGTTATGTTATTTAATGAAAACTTTGTATTTCAGCGAAATCCTTGTATCGGCACTTAAAAATAAAAATGTGCAGATATTAGTTCAAACTTCACATCTAAATATTACGTGTCTTATTTAGTTTTAAAACATACAATTATTGGTAATAAAAAATATCACGTCAACTACATTAAATATAGTTTTTTTATTTGTTTAACGTGACAATAGTCGTTGAATTAGAAAAATACTAAAGCCAAACAGCGCAAACAAAGAAATCTGTTTAGAAATATTAGTCAAATAATTTGTAATTCTTAACACCCTGATTTTTTGAAAAAAATCTTACAAATTCATAAATATGATCATATAAAGTAAAAAGGAAAATATATTCAACACTTCCGAAAATGCCAAACGGTTTACAAAAGCTAACAAATATTAGTAGATCATTTTGCGCTCTCAGTGTTATGGGTGAAAGCCTTCTTTCGGCGAGATGGAGGCTAAGGAATGCGCCACTTTTGTAATTTAATTAAAAGGGATCCAAATTAGTTTTCTTGTCCATCACGAATATAACTCTAAGCTTATCATTATAGAAACCAATATGTCATGTAATTGTAATTTTGGTTTTGTGCTTATTGCTTAATAATAAAACCGTTAGACGCAACAAGCTCACGTAAAGTCTACAGTTAACGCGTCTATGGTAAAACATCCACTTCCCTAAAGCGTCTACTTGCATCTATGTATAATTCATTGTCACGTGTCGAATTCTAACTAGGTGGTTGATATGTTGAAGCCCGCATGCTTAAGACTCTACATAGACGTGTCACGATTTAAACGATATAGCAATTTGTGTAGTCGCTAAAACTAATAAACTATAAATGTTTATTTTTGTAAATAATGGCTAATCAATGTTTAAAATGATGATTTTCCCAAACATACATCCCTCCAACACAGGGTACTGAAGCCATAATGAAGTTTATATTCACTACCTATAGCTCTTATGTCAAATTTTCCTAAACTCCCTAATTTGAACCATATTTAGAAGCATTAATCCCATCCCAATTAACAAGCTTCAGCGAAACCTGTTAATACAATATCTCCTATGGCCCTAAGGATTCAACTCATCTTCAGTCCTTCAAGTATCACCAAAATACCGATAGCTAGCGTCCAAACTAACTATTAGACATCAAACAATTTTTAAGAATTGATTTAGATATATGATATATAATTTCAATAGCTGTAGTATGATGAAATATTGCTTACATAAGTTAAGTGTATCATTGCATACATTTTCTCCATCTCACTTTTTTTTTATTCACGTACTATTATGACCCACAACCTTGTGTTTTGAATTATTTATCAATCTCCAGCCAACATGAATCATTTGATCTGGTGAGTTCATAGGTTTTAATGTTTGAAAACGAAAACTGCTTGCTCACTAGATCCACATAATTCTACATATTATATCTAATGCAAGTTACATTGTACTAGTTACTTAAGCGTTATAAACCATTGTTAATTGTTTGTATATGTTTAACATTTTCTTTCCACGGTCATTACTTGGTGACGTTTGTTACTTAGGACAATATGCAGCTGCTCGACCTCTCGTCGACACAAGTGGGGTTTGTCAGACCCAATAGATCTATTCAAATTTTCTCGCTATGTTCCACATATTCATGGTTCAAACTGTTAGAAGAAATTCTAATGAGTCACTCAGTACACAAGTGATATAATAGTATATATGTGGTCTACTAGGTTTTATGTTCGCATAACATGTATCTTCCCAAACAGGAAAACAGTAAAAGAGGCCGTGAATTCACCTAAGGTTTGCGTGCTAAAAGTTATACCAGGCGTGCTAATGATCAAGTCCCGATTACTGGAAACCTATTAGTAAATAGCCTCTAAATGTTTGACCAACTGTGTGTTTGTCTATTGACCCATTGTATTCAACAATGACTTAGTGTGAGTTCTATAAAACCGTTTGACTGTGTTTGACTATACTTGACCTGACATCACGTTGATGAGCCACTGGTGATTCATGTTCGTTAAAAATTATGATTAGATTTGCAATCATACAATACTCTAACATCATCATACTTAATCATACAAAAAATATCTCAGGCGAACATGGGTTATCAGGCGGGCATAGGCATGTTCATCTGGTACCTTCGTCCCAGACTCATGTTCGTCTAAGTGTATTTTCACCTGATAAGTTCGCCCATAGGCTATCTTCACCTACTGCAAATTTCTTAACAAGAAAGTATCGAATTCAACACATATCATGGACTTTTACAACATGTAACCTACGACTAATGTACTAGTATCCTTTCATAAGACTTTTAATTGAAATATTGATCGTTTACTCGCATAAAATATAATCTTTCCATTTTGGTAAATTATGAACATATCAATCAATTTGCATGTAAAATTTTCGTTTTATGGTAAGTTTGTCTAATTATCATGTTAATCACAATTAACAAGTTTCAACCCATCACAATCATCATCATAGACATTCATACTATCAAGATTCATTTCATAGATCTCATATTCAAACTAAATCTATCCAAGTTACTCAAACCGGTCAAAATACAAACATTATGTTTCATCTAAATAATCATCCGATCATGTTTCTATCCTATCTAAGCATTAAACAATGATCATATCAACAATAATCAGTTTATAGATCAAAAGCCACAATTTCTAGGTCATCAAAACATCGACCATAATCAATAGTCATCAATCTTATGTTTTGTTAATAATTTATCATCCTTTATTGGTTTTGTTTAATAAAACTTGTCATATTCAGATCTAGATAGTTAAGGTTTATATTCAACATCATTAAAACATGTTAAGGATCCTGAAGTATGGATTACACACCTTTAGATATTCACTTGTTTTGATTCTAAACATCTTAAGCTCCTATAATCGGGGTGTTTTTTAATGATGAGACACGTGTGCGTTACCCGATAATTCCCCGTATTATCAAATCGTGACCGTTTGTGTATGTTAGATTCACTTAATTACAAGTAATTCAATAACATATATATCATAGGACTTATTTCGAGTTGCTTATTACTTTGGTTCACCAACATTCGGGATATGAGACACGTGTGCGTTACCCGATAATTTCCCGTATTATAAAATCGTGACCGTTTGTGTATGTTAGATTCACTTAATTAACCCAATAACATTTTTAGTAGGTTTGGTTTGCTAATTAATAAGGGTGACGGCATAACTTGTTGCTCGTTTACCTACCATTGAAATTTCATGTTATGTTTATCAAGTAAACTTTCTTTATTTCTCAACCCAACCACTACTTGATTATTAATGTATTCATCTATCAACTATGCTTGAAATTTATTGATCATATTATATAATGAGCTAGTTTTAATTTAACATTGTTTTTTATATTAACTAGTATTTGACCCGCGGGCGTTGCCCCGCGGACATGCATCTAAGCCGGTAAGAATAAATATGGCCGGGAAAAAAAACGTCATCCACTGATCACGTGATTAAAAGGTAGACGCTCTACCAACTGAGCTAGAACGATTCTGACGCAACCATGTAAGAAAACCGATAACCGATTGACGATTTTTATATTATTTCTAGTTCCAGGCGGTTTGTCAAAGCATACATAATAAATGAACTCCAACTAGCATCATACCCGCGCGCGCTTCGCTGCGCAAACAGAGTTCTAAACAAACATTTTGCGGCGGCGCCCGGCGGATTAGCCTGTGTTTTACCCGACGGCCTAGCGTTTGTAACTTCATTTCAAGCATTACGATAATGCCAGTAATATGAATTTGTTAAACGGTTGTAAAGCGGTTTTAATGTGTCGTTATTGGTAGACCAGACAATTAAACCGGAAAATAAATTTGTATTTACTGTGTTGCGTGCATCTATATATAAAGCAGTGGTAAACTTATTATTATTTGACAAAGAAATTTGTATTCCCAACTTAAAGCTGTAAGGAAAAGAGGGAAAATAGAACATTTGAACATGTGCCATCCAAACAAAGTGTAGTACATGTACT
Organism: Ambrosia x helenae; assembly: GCA_030844895.1. Lineage (NCBI taxonomy): Eukaryota > Viridiplantae > Streptophyta > Magnoliopsida > Asterales > Asteraceae > Ambrosia > Ambrosia x helenae. Next base: position 1,922 of record JAUTDX010002383.1, on the reverse strand, counting down.
ACACTAACATCCTTGTACTGCATATTAACCGTCTAATATTTATTCATCTTGTACTATACTAACATCTTATTGAGAATAGGTGACTAAATTACTAAGAGGAGTTCTCTCTCTAAAAATTAAGCCACCGCCAAAGCCGCCGCAACCACCACCACCGCAGCCGTCACCGCTACAACCGCCGCTCCCTCTCTCGTAAAAAACTCAGCATCCACTACCAATCTTCTCTCTGTTTCTACAAACACACGCTGATCCGACACCATGAAATCGAAACCGTAGTTTCAGTCGCCATCACCGTCGTTCTCCTGCAGCAGCGATCAGAAGAAACAGAGCAAGTTCCTGCATTATCGAGACGAAGGTGGAATACGGAGCTGTGGTGTTTACCACAGATCTGGTTGACGGCGACGACCGGCGTGTTGGTGATGTTTTCCGAGCGGTTTGGGGTTGCCTTTTCTGGGTGGTTTGGCCTTTTGATCCGAGCCGTCGAGATGAGCTGAAGTGTGCACGTGGCAGCAAGGTGGCCGCGAGATAGGCGCTTTGGCCTTTTGATCGTCGCAGTCGAGATGAGCTGAAGTGGGCACGTGGCAGAAAGGTGGCCGTGAGATAGCAACAGTACCTTCCCCCTCACAGACCGACTTTGCTAATTGATATATATATAATAAGAAGAAGAACATCTCACTCCATGGTACACACACTCAATATTTTTTTTATACTTTTGAGCTGCAAACATGCAGTGACGGAACTAGAACTTTTTCACTAGAGGGTCAATATAATTTTTTTTCCTATATATTTTTTTTCCTATGTATTATTATGGATATAGGTTTTAACCATGTTAATTTTTTGTAAATGACGTATTTATATGATAAAAATTGGTTTTGTGTGTATTTAGAAATAAAAATTTTAATAAAATGTCTCACCATATATTTTTGGAAAACAAATATTGTTTTGACGATCAATTATGATGCTAAATTATAAATCATATAAAATAATACAACATTTTTTTTGAACATTTAAGTGATAAATAATCAAATGATCTAAAACTATAAAACAAAATGATAATAATTTCTATAGGATTTAAACTTAAATAAAGGTATATTACAATCAATATTAAAGCATTGCACTACTTGACCATTAAAAATATCCTCGGGAAACTAAAAGTTACTTTTTAAATATTTTATGATTTTGCCTGTCTTCATCTTCATCTTCCGTGTTCCATGTTGGAGTTCTTTTTGCATACGATTACAAACTTAAAGCTATGACTATTGCAGGTAGTAAAAATTCCATTTTCATGCTTATTTTCAGTCATCTACTTCATGGGATATTACTCAAGAGGGTCCAACTTCAAAAACTTATATTTTAAATACATTAATCGGAAAATAATCGGTAAGCCGGAGTTTGGCCGGAGGGTCAACGGACCTTCCTGACCCTCCCCTAATTCCGTCCCTGCAAACATGTCACTCCTCTAGAGAAGTGGAAAACACAAAACTGAGAATTGTTATTGAATCAAATTGTGTTTTACAATGATAAAATACAGAGAATAAATAGAGAATAGAAAAACATGTTAAAGGAAACAAAATCAATGTTGATTGAGGAGGATTGGAACCAACGGTTCCTTTCCTTTGTGGGAGCCAATTGTAAACAAGGGAGGAAGTGATGATTTAGAAATATGATCCTCAATATATTTTCTAACACTCCCCCTCAAGTTGAGGTAGTGGGATTTCCAATACTCAGCTTGTCTAGCAAGAGTTGAAAATTTTTCCGTTGACTGCTTTGGTTAAAATATCTGCAAGTTGGTCTTTTGAGTTGACGAAAGGAAGCTCAATAATTCCTGACTCGATTTTTTCCTTAATGAAGTGTCTGTCTACTTCTACATGTTTCATACGATCGTGTTGAACCGGATTCTCTGAAATTTGTATGGCAGCTTTGTT
>JAUTDX010002382.1:0-67114 GCA_030844895.1 Ambrosia x helenae | reverse complement strand
GTGTTGCATAATAACTAGAAGCATGCAATGGAGGTTGAGATGGTGTGTATGATGGTCCAGATGACACACCATAATAGCTTGCTACACTAGTAGGTTCAACACTTGATACAAATGCGGTTTGTGGTGCAACACTCACACCTCCACTAGGAATAGAAGTGGATGAAGAAGTGGCATAATAGAGTTCTAGATTCTGTGGAATCTAAGATCTTTTCTCCTTTCTTCTTGCTTCCATCTCCTTATTCTCCAGCTTCTGAATAAAACTCATTAATCGACCAATACTGATAAGCATCTTTTTCTTTTAACACTTCAACATGTTTATTCCAATATGGTGGTAAAGCATCAGTAAACTTATCAACAACCTCTGTCATGGATAAGCAACCTCGTCGTTTGACAACTCAAACAACAAATGAAAGAACCTTGGAGTAAGTTCCTTCAAAGTCTCATTCCAAATGTAACTGAAATTATCAAACTCTTTCTTCAACTCTTCAATTCTTAATCTTCGAGTCTTCTCGTTTCCATCATGTCTACTTCTCAATGCATCCCATAGCTGTTTTGAAGTAGAGCACGGTCCAAACTGATGTAACAAATCTGTAGTTAATGCCTGAGATAATAGTGAATAATGCTTTTTCTCAGCTGTATATTTCTTCTTTTCGTCATCCTATAGGTCCTCAAGTGATATTGATGTGGTTGAATTCTCAATGGTTGGTGCAACATATCCCTTCACTATCATCTACCACGCTTCTCCACCATCTAATCTCATGCCTTCAAGATGAATCTTGAACCTTCTTTGACACGAGTGATAATCAATCATGTCTAACAACTTTGGTAGTCGTTGTTCCATTTCCTGAAGATAAGTCATTAACCAAGGTTGTTATGGCATTAGTGGTTTGGCTTTGAACTGTTGTTGCTGCTAACCCCCCCCCCCAATAGTCTTGAATTTGCTATGGAGGAGGTCTAACAACGGGTTGTGATGGATTGGAAACGGCCCAGTAATTTGCCATTTGTTGTGGTTGTGTCATAGCAGGTCTCGGTGTCATAGGTAAACCCCAGATGTTGTCCATGCTGTACGACATAACAACACTTAGAAAATCTGAAAATCTAGATATTGGTTCAACCTATTCAACAAAATCGGGGATTCGAATGAACTTGAAATAGTTGGTTCGACCTCTAACACAAGTTTGAATGAGTGACAGATGTGAAAGAAATTGATTCGACCTCAATAAGAACTTCGTTCGACCTCTCGATGGTTCGAATGAATAGGAAAGGTTCGAATGGACAACAACACACACTGAATAAACTGATTTGACCTCTAAACTCACTTGATTTGACCTATTCAACTTGGTTTGACCTGAAAATAACTCCTTCGACCCAAAACATAGACTCCTTCGACTTATCTCAAGTACGTGCGACCCGACCCATTGGAAAATCAATTTTCTTAAAAAATAAACCAATTTGATCTGAATTTTGCAAAAGTTGATGGATTTCAATGAAAATAGCAAGGATTTGAATCGGATCTTATGGAGATCAAGTTTTGTGAAAGAAATTTTGATTTTATCCGTAAAAAACAAGTCTAAATCAATCAATCTCCATGTTCATGCAAAGTTCATGCAAAACAGATAAACTTTTGATGTTTTTGATGAAAAATCTGATTGAAATTATCAATTTGCAGTTGTGTGATCTAGCAAAGCTCTGATACCACTTTGTAAAGGATCGGATTTTATGAAATCAACAAAATATCACACAAGTATAAGTACTCCAGGTGCGGAAACCCTAGATTACATGCAAAATGATAATAATCCAATTAGAACACGTTAAGACACCTTTTCAATATGATTTCCATTAATATAAAGATCATAAAAACGTTTACAAGTTAGAATATTAATGAAAACCTATAAATCAGATTCTTCTAGAACTCACATACAGAACACACAGTAACACACATGACCAAATGACCAACTATTGAGTTTGAACTAACTTCAAACTATATATAGACATCTCCATTCGACCTCTGCATAGGTCGAATGAACTCAATCGACCTCTACGGGGTACGAATGAACATCAAATAAACAAACAAAACTTCAAAACTCGTTCGACCTTATTGAAATTCATTCGACCATTCGACTGGTTGAATAAACATCTTAATCTTCAAAACTTCACTTTATTCGCCAAACTAGTTTAATTCAAAGCGAAAGCCACATAAATGCACCTACAAAGTTGTTGCAGGATTCACATTAAAAGCTTAGATCCCCAGCTTTACATACAGAGAAACTAAAAGCATGTGTAGCATACTATATCTAATACCATGCTCTGGAGATTGTTCACTAGGATAGCGACTTAGATTGAAAGGCCACCATAAGAAGGTATGTAAAGCAGACACATGCAACATACTATAAATAATACTGATTCTTATGGCGATTGCCCAGTGGGATAGTGAATTGGATTGGGCACATCCTTTAAGGTTAGTATGCTAGACAAAAGAAAAAGAAAATAAAAAATAATAATAATAATAAAATAAAGTCTGATTCGGTATTCCCGAAACCCTGACCAAGAATATCTATTCTTGTGTCTTGTAAATGTGTTTGCCAACAACTTACTCACCTATTACGATGAAGCTTTGTGCAAACTTGATCGCGGGGGTATGTCATGTTGTGAGACTTGCAATTTCCACAGTATAATACACTTAATTTATATAAAAAAGTGAGGCATTGAAGACGTATGTGTGACTTTTGTTTAACTAGACAAGTATACTGGTAATTGCCTTGGATTGTGGTTGTGCTTTTACTAATAACATATAATTCATATTTGTGCATGCAGTCATGTTCTAGCTGATATGATCCTCTCACCCATGACCACTTCTCAAAAATAGAGTGTTTGCTTTGGCATTTATTTTATTTCACTTTCAAAGTGTTTTCATTTGTTTTCCTTATTTATAAAGACCCAAAAATAACAAAAAAGATTTTCAATTTATACTTCAGGTCTTAATGCACAGGAAATGGTTATTCTCTGGGAGTACTCCTCATGTTCGAGAAAACGTCCCGTTTTTAAACCAATAGTCTTTATCAAGCCAAGTCAATTATGTTTTTACTATGTGTAACGTTATAATTCGGGCTCAGCATTAAAATGGGCCAAACTTAACGAATTTAACATTTTAGCGAAGATGGCCACAAGAATGGAATCTTCGCTAAAAGGCATCTTCGCTATGGTGTGGGTACAATTAGGGTCATTAGGTCAAAACCTTCACTATTTCAAAAACTCACACACGAGACCATTAGCGAAGATAAGAAACCCACAAAGATACCATTCAGTTTTCATCAATTTTCATTATCCAATCAAGTATGGATCCGTTTTCGATTAAATTTTTACGATCCACATCAAAATCCGATGATCATGATATAAAAAACAACGAATTTCCTTCGTAAAATCGATGGATTTGAGAGGTTTCTTGGGTTCGGGCTACGTTCCGATCAATAGGACCTTCAAATGTGTTTTAAATCAAGAATTTAACCCAATCATGGTTTAGTCGGTTTGTTTTAGGTTGTAATGTGATAGTCGGATCATGTTAACAACATCAAAATAATAACCTGCACAATCACCTATTCGTCAAGCGAAGATACTGTTCAGCGAAGATGCACATTTAGCGAAGATGCGCATTTAGCGAAGATGCCAACATCTTTGCTTTTCAAACAACTTTGCTGCTGAGCATCTTTGCTCAGCAGCCTTCTTCGCTGTGTGTATGTTTGGGATTGCTCCTAGGGAAGCTAACACGGCTTATTTTGATGATTTGTTGTTTCTACAGAGATGTCGCATCCACTATGCTCTTTGGCGTTTCCCACTATATGTTTGACATATATTTGACAGTTCTGGGACACAGCTGAATATGACTGTCGAGTTGAACCACCAGTGATGAGGGCAACTATAAATGATCAAGTGATAAAGTTTAATACGAATGCGATTCAACAAGCATTGAGGCTCGGGACTATAGAGCAGGAGAATGGTCCAACAGAGTTTCCTGAAACAATACGTATGGGGGCTTTTCTTCGAATGGGATGCTCGGGAAATATATAGAAAGATCAGTTTGTCAAGAGTTATGTCTTTGGGCAATGGCGTTTACTTATGCATGTGATGATTGTCGGTTTCTCGGCTAGAAAGGCTGGGGCAGACGCGATGGGTGCTAGTATACAGTCTGCTATGTTGTCAATTGTCTATAACAAGCCATTTAGTTTCTCTCAGATGATCATGTACATTCTTGAATGGGAAACAAGTTCTACTAGGAAGCTGTGTTTCTTGCTACATCCAAGATTTCTTACTTGATTATCAAGTTTCTTATTCCTAATTTGCCAGACATTCAAGCATTTGTTCAAGTCGGCACTGTTGATAGAAAAACTCTCTCTAATTGAAGTTCTAACAACATGTGACGGCCAGAGAACTAGAGACCTTGGGAGACAGTTGTATTTGGGGCCATTACAAATTCAGCATAGCAACCGCCACCCAATGATGAATGGTTTGACCCACCTCAGGAGCAAGGGGTAGCTCACCAACAAGTTACTACTCAATTTCAAGTGCAAGCTCCTGTTGTCCAGTGAGAACAAGTCCAGCAATAACCATAGGTTCAGGTATAAGTTGAAGAACCTGTTGTTGAACAACTTGTTCAGCAACCAGCTGAAGTCATTGCAGAACATTTACCACCTTAAGTTGAAGAACAACAGCATGTAGGAGACTTGTTTATGTCAGAGGTTGATGCTGCTTTAGAAGGAGCTAGTCCTTAGGCCACATCTCATGCTGGTGAAGGGTCGTCAAAGGATGTTGATACTCCGAGTTCTAGCTCGTACAATGATGAAGATACAGATTTAGACGATAACCTTATAATTCCATAATCACCACCACGGTCAGCACCTCCTACTGGAGCAGTGGGTGAAAAGAGAAAGAAGGATGACAAGGAGACTGATAAAGACTATCAACTAGAGGAGTTTGATGATGATGATAATGCACCTCCTTCTAGACCTCAGAAGAAATAGAGAGTTGTGAAGCATCGAGGGATTGTCATTTGCAAACTAATTCGGTCTGAACCTATTCAGGATAGTCCTCAGGTGTCATCAGCAACAACAATAGCAACAGTAGTAGCAGCAACAACACACATTTTTTTAACCACCACCACTTCAATTACAGCTACATCTTCAACGGAAGTTTCAGATATACCAGTTACAACCATAGTGTCATTTGTTGGGCAAGTTGGTGAATCCTCACTTGGGATCTCTACACCTTCAAGTTCACTAGCATCCTCCCAAGTGGTGTGTATGTTTGTTGAGTCTACAGTCGTCACACTAGATCTGCTTGCTACAATGCCAATGACTGCTACTGTTGCTACACCAGCTAAACCAGCATTAATAGGATTATAGTTTGATATTTCTGACCTTCATTTCTCTTTTGATTTTCATTGCATGACAGGGAAAGAATTACAAGGTTAGAAAGCAGAGTAGCTAAGTTAAATGCTCAAGTGATGATGGGAAATCAGACAATCACTAAGCTGGTCGAATACAATGAGTTGCAATAGAGGGCATAGGCTCATGATCGTGCCTTGATTCAGTCTTTATTGAAGCAGAATGTAGAGTTAATGAAGCAATTGATTGCTCAAGGGTGACATCGTGTAAAGGAAACAAACTGAGAACACAAAGGTGCGAAGATGATTCATACAATGATCCCAACCGTCCGCGGGATAGTGAGCCACCAAGTCCTTTGATAACACTTAGGATGCTAGCTATTACTCAGGGGGAGTCTAGTGAGGTAGCAGGGTCGTCTGGGAAAGACAAAGGAAAGCAACTAGTAGATTCAGCTATTCGAACTTTAGAAGACATCTTTCCAGAATCCGAGTTTCATTTTGATTGACTATTTCAAGATTAAGAGTGCACAGAAAGGTTGAAGGATATTGGCTTACTGTCAGATGATTAGATCATGGAGAGCTGTTAGATTTGGAAGAGGGTGAGTTTATTGCGGATTGTTCGGAGGATTGGAACCCAATTGAAGGTGAAGTAGAAGTTGATTTAGGTGATGATGTTAGTGAGGTTATAGTTCCTAAGCAACCGTTCACAAGAAGTGTGATTGATGGGTGTGATAAGGAAGTTGAAGCAGATTTGAATGAGTTGAGAAACTAGGTGAGTTAAGAGAATGTAGAGCGGGATCCTAAAGCTGAGAGAAAAGAATACTGGAAAAAGATGAAGGATCTTTGGCACAGGAAACTTCCAAAGCTACTTACATACAATTTGATTATGGTGCTACTAATTCGTGACAGTTCACTAGTGGCATATCAGTTGGTTCTTTGACTCAGAGTTGAAGCTTTTTGTGATTAAGCACTTTGAAGGAGTTCAGTATCTACCCAGAAACTACAAAGCATTTCATTTTTTACTGTTGATAGAGTTAAGAGATCTTGTTAGAAGGGATTTGATAAATTTGGGGTATGATGGTAGATCGAATGCTTTGGAGAGGCAACTTAGGAAAGAGATAAATAAGAACAAGTTTGAGATGTTCAAGCCTTAAAAAGGGAAACGTGTGTTTGATAAAACAAGGATTGATCCGAGAACAAATAAGCCTTGGGTCAAGATGTACTACAAGCCCGTCAGATGTTTGAAGAAAGTTCCCTAGAAGAAGATGCCTCGGAATATTTTAGGTAATTTGAAAGGGTGGTACGTGGATTATTTCAACTTGTGAGAATCAAGATCGATTAATATCAACTTGTCATGGCCATATATGTGTGTGCGAGTGGTGATACTAGTCGAGTGAGGTTGATGAGGGCCGAAATATGAACAAAAATGATACATAGATAGTTAGTTATCATACCATAACAAAGTGACTTAGAATGAAGATGTAATCAATTCCTAGCCAGTTTCCTTCCACCTTTCCACCTCCAAGTGCTTAGAAATGGACCCATGCGTTATGGAAAGTGTGCTTAATCAATGATAGGTTCGGGTTTGGTAGGTTTAGGGTCGGCCGAGGGTTTCTAGGGGTGGGAGGTTAATGCGTTCAAGTGTTTGAACTTCAAGGGAGTTGTATGGTGATCCTTGGCCTCCATTCGGTTATATATACACAAGAGAGGGAGTGGAAGTAGTGTGGATAAGTGTGGTTTTAGTTTGGTAAGTCAACTTTCCTAGAAAGTGGTTATATAAAGTTGTTGTGACAATTTAGGCAAGGTGTTGACCAATATGAGCATGCTTCTTCCTTGGGACTTGTTGGCCAATTTCTTGCATAGTGTTATAGGTGGTTTGGAAGTCAAAATGGCATGGTTCAAAGAGGTTAATTGTCAAGACTCAAAATAGATGAAACACCTAAGTTTTAGTGAGCATGGGATTGAGTTTCATGTTCGTTTGTGTAGGGTGGCTTAGTAGCCGAATCTAGGGAAAGAAAACACAATCTTTGGAAGGTCAACTTGTGTAAGAATAGCCTTGTGGTTGTCCAACATTCCATTTTGGTGTTATCCATGGGAAATTGAAATGTGGAAGTGTGAAAGTTGATGTATATGTATGAATATATATGATGTGTGTGCGTGTTGATATATGTCGTGTGTTTGTATTTATGTATTATGTTCATGGTGTGTTTTATCAATAATAATATCTATGTATGTGTGTGGGGTCGCGTGTATATATATATGACGGTTCAACAAACTCACATGTATATATGTTTATTGTTTTGCAGCCGAGTAAATGTATATTGTGTATTCCATAACAGATTCTAATAATATACACACATGTAATTTATGTTTACACATTGATAGTTAATTTTGAAGTTTTTAGTATGATCCAACACATATCAATACATGTTAGTTGATTACACACATGTGTAATTAGTATTTGAAATCCATCAAACCTATGTTTATATAAATTAATTGACATGGGTTTGTGTGTATGTGTTCTTATGCCTTGACATTGTTAACACATGTGTGGTTTGTGAAATATTATTAATATCGTGTTATCCGCATAATATGTCATGTGTTAATTCGCCATTAAACATGTATTGAACTAACTTGCTAACTCATGTTACATATGTTTAATTCAACTAATGATTGGTGGAATTCTATGATTTTTATGTGCTGAGTATTCACAAAATGTCTCATGAATGTCCGGGTTTGCTTGGGTAAATGGGACACTGTAATGGATTCCTGAACTATCTTGGGCCTTGCTAGACTCGGGGTGACACATATATAGTAATAAAATGTCTAATGCACAACTATAATTGACAAAATGATGAGAGTGTTTCTACGGATCTTGACCTTGGAATCTGGCGGGTGTCACATTCTCCCCTTGTTTTTTGAATTTCGTCTGCGAAATTAAGTTGAGTCCTTGGTTGCAGTTGCTTCGGGAAAGAGAGCCACGTTCCCAAGTGAATTCAGGTCCGCGTTTTGAATTCCATCTGACTTTCACAAGTTTAATCCGGCTTTGTCTCAACTTCATCGATGTGAATTTCCTCGGGAGGAATGATCAATGACTAATCGGATAGACACTTCTTGAGATTGGATACATGAAAAGTTTCGTGAACACCGCTGAGTTCTTCTGGTAACTTAAGCTTGTACGCCACGGGACCAATCCTAGCGAGGATTTCAAATGGGCCTATGTAACGAGGGTTGAGCTTGCCACGTTTGCCAAAACGTGGTACACCCTTCTAAGGTGAGACTTTCAACAGAACCATCTCACCAACCTGGAACGCAAGTGGATTGCGTCTCTGATCTGCGTAGCTCTTCTGTCTGTCGCGAGCGGCCTTCATACGATCTCGAATCTTGAAGATCTTGTCTGTTGTCTCCTGAATCAGCTCAGGTCCAGTCAGGTGTTTGTCTCCAACTTCTGCCCAACATAATGGAGTCTTGCACTTGTGTCCGTACAAGACCTCGAATGGGACAGCCTTGATGCTAGTGTGATAGTTGTTGTTGTAGGAGAACTCAATCAACGGTAGATACGTATCACAGTTACCACCAAAATCGATAACACAGGCATGGTGCATGACCTCAAGTGTTTGAATCGTACGTTAACTCTGACCATCGGTTTACGGGTGATAGGTTGTGCTCAAGTCTAAACAAGTGCCTAGAGCATCTTGTAGAGTCTTCCAGAACCTGGAAGTAAAATGACTGTTGCGGTCTGAAATGATTGAGACAGGCACTCCATGCCAAGTCACAATTTTCTTGATGTACATCCTTGCCAACTTTTCCATTTTGTCTGTTTCTTTATTGGCAAAAAATGTGCAGACTTGGTCAACCGGTCCATGATTACCCAAATCGCATGATGACCTTTTGAATTCTTGGGTAGCTTAGTGATGAAGTCCATGTAGATATGTTCCCATTTCCAGACTGGGATCTCAGCTTGCTGAAGCATACAGGAAGGCTTTTGATACTCTGCCTTCACTTTCGGACACGTGAGGCATCGGCTGACATACGTGGCAACATCATCTTTGTGGTTTGGCCACCAATAGAATGCCTTTACATCCTTGTATATCTTGTCGGCTCCAGGGTGAACCGAGTACTTAAACTTGTGAGCCTCCTCAAGAATTAATTCTTGAAATCCACCGAAAACGGGGCACCCAAATTCGATTTGCAAAGTACAACGTACCATCACACATAGGTTCCATTAATGCAACCATCTTGAACAAGGATTCGTCCTTCAAATGTTCACTTTGGAATGCTTCCTGTTGAGCTTCGCGAATATGGGCTGTGAGATGGGTGTGGATTGTTAAACCTAATGCGTGAACACGTAGGGTTTTGACATGTTCCTTCCGGTTTAAGGCATCTACCATGACATTTGCCTTACCCGGATGGTAGATGCCCATCTACCTTAATCTCACAGTCGTAATCATTCAGCAGTTCCACCCATCTGCATTGTCTCATGTTCAGATCCTTCTAATTGAAGATATGTTGTAGGCTCTTGTGGTTTATGAAGATAGTGCACCTGGTACCATACAGATAATGCCTCCAGATCTTGAGGGCAAATATTACCGCAGCTAGCTTCAAATCGTGTGTCGCGTAATTCTTCTTATGAACCTTGAGTTGACGAGAAGCATAGATGATAACCTTATTCCTCTACGTAAGTACACACCCAAGTCCTTGGTTTGAAGCGTCGTAATAAACCACAAAATTCTTCGTACCATCCGGAAGTGATAGCATTGGTGCACTACAGAGCTTGTGCTTCAGGGTCAGAAATGCCTCTTCTTGTTTGATTCCCCAATCGAACTTCTTGTCCTCAATGAATCGACGGTAGTAACTGGCTAATTCCAAAAATTGGCGTACTGCTGTCGGTGTAGTAGGCACTTCCCAATCTTTAATTGCATCAATTTTAGCGGTGTCGACCTGTACGCCCTTCTTATTCATGACGTGACCAAGGAAGTGAACCACTTGTATCAAAAACTCGCACTTCGAGAACTTGGCAAACAACTTCTCATTCTTGAGCAAATCTAGTATCAACTTGAGATATTGTTCATGCTCGTCCTTTGTTCGCGAGTATATTAAGATGTCTTTGATGAAAAAGATCACAAATTTGTCCAAATAGCGCTTGCAGATGTGATTCGTTAAGTCCATAAACACAGTCGGTGCATTGGTCAGACCAAAAGGCATAACCAGGAACTCATAATGTCCATAACGGATTCTGAATGCAGTCTTGGGTATATTTTCCTCTTGAACGCGCAACTGGTGGTATCCTGTTCTCATATCAATCTTGGAGTAGTAACTGGAACCTTGCAATTGGTCGACCAGGTCGTCGATTCTGGGCAGAGAATACTTGTTCTTGACGGTTAGCTTGTTCAGCTCTCGGTAATCGATGGACATCCAGAAAACTACCATCCTTCTTCTTCATGAACAGCACTGGGCTTCCCATAGGGAAAATCTCGATCGAATGAAACCCTTGTCTAACAGTTCCTGCAACTGGTTAGACAATTCCTGCATCTCGGAAGGTGCAAGGGGGTACAGGGTACGAGCTATCGGGGTAGCTCCTTGAACTAAGTCAATGTGAAACTCAACCTAATTTGCCGGCGGCAATCCTGGCAAGTCTTCGGGGAAAACTTCTGGATAGTCCCGCACTACTGGGATGTCTTCTAGTTTTCGATCCTTAGTCTTCTTCTCAACGATGTGTGCTAGGAACGCAACACAACCCTTCCTCAAGCACTTTTGCGCCTTAATGCATGAAATGATCCGACATGTAGATCCACCGCGACCGCATTGGACCGAAAAGGTTTCGCCATTGGCCAAGGGGATTCGAACCATCTTTTCATGGCAAACAATCTTAGCGTGGTTCTTGGATAACCAGTCTATGCCAACTACAATGTCGAAACTACCTAACTAAATCGACAATAAATTGATGTGGAACGCATGATCGCTAAGATTCAAAGTACAATCTCGAAAAACTTCTTGGGATGAGATTGACTTACCATTGGCTAATTCTATAAAATAGGGTGTGGCAACCAACTGGTTGCTAATCCAAGGGATCGTTTCGACTGGTTGAAAAAAAACTTAAATCGGCGCTAGTATCAAAAAGCACAGATGTAAAATGGTTGTTAACGAGGAACGTGCCGGTAACCAAATTCGGGTCCTCACGAGGTTCTTCAGCACCCATGACAAAAGCTCTTCCACGTGCCTGACCCTTGAGCTTTGGGCAATCCTTCTTGAGTAGTCAGTAGCTGATGTGCCGAGATATTGACATGTTTTCCACATATATTCTCACATATCTTATACTCAAAGTCATGCTTTTATCTCTGTTTTGTCATGATTTATCTCTCATTGTTGATAATTGCAGGATTAGAGGTCAGGAGGTGAAAAGAAGTGAAAAACAGCATGAAACGGCATTAATTGGCGAAGATTTGAAGACTTTGAAGCTCTGCAAGTTGCAGTACAGCCGTGCTTAAGGCCGTGCACGGTCGTGCCACTGTACCAGGTCAACAAGTCAACATTTCAAAGTCAACGTGGACCAAAAATCAACCTTTGAAGATGTGCACGGGCGTGCCACAGAGTAGGCACGGGCGTGCTTAACTGAAACGTGTTCCCCAAGGCACGAACTGACCAAAACTGACAAGACAGTTACACGTACTGAGGTGCACGGGCGTGCCAAAACATAAGCCCGAACGTGCTCGACCTACGGACAGACATCTTCTGCAAAAAGGACTTTGCAACAGTACCTGCTGTCGAGCGCGGGTGTGCCACCCTTGGAAGCACAGGCGTGCTTGGTCTGGAATGCCTATAAATAGAGGCCTTCACCCCTCACTTTGAAGCATCCCTTGCCACTTGAAAACCAACACTTCTCCACGAAGTTTCTGCCCTCTTTGAGGATTGTAGGTGTCCTTTGGAGCCAGGGATCACTCCGTAAACAACACATTCAAGAGAGAAACAACCCGAAATCACCAAAACCCACTAGAAATCTTCATGTAACCCTTCACCATGTCTTGTACACAAACCCAACTTTGTGAGCTTGTTGTATCAACCATGCTAGGCTAGATTTCTGTTTGTGTTGCTAGGGTGATGATGGAAACTTGGTATGAATTAAATAGTTTATCTTTTGTTTAATGTGGTGTTTTTGTGTTCTTAATAATTCTTACTAGTCTAAACTTTGTTTAATGAATTAATTAACTAATCACTTAGTCATTGGTCTTGTGGGTGTCTTGATAGGAAGTGGGATGACTCATGAGTGTACCCATGGTGTGTAACAACCCATGCACTTGTGAGCTAACCTAATCCCGCAAGTAGTGATTGGCCCATTTGTGGGTAGAAATACACACATTTAGTGGCTTAATCGTCTACTATCAAGATCTCATTTAGGGTCGGTACGGTCTTTATACTCTATCCTTGTGATAAACTAAGACTTGATTGTGTGATTTGGCTTCATTGTCTATGTCAAAGCTTTGGCGCAAGTCAAGGATTGGTGAACCCGTGTTAAGGAAAACGGTCTTTATTTTCTTTCATTACTATATTGCCACACAATCAGTAATAGACCACTCACTTTTTGATAAATTAATTAAAGCAAGTAAAGGATGCACGTGTTTTGGTTAGTCATGACTCCCCTATGATATTAAGTTGTAACATGTTCGGTCATGCTGCAGCCATCGGCAAGTTATTCATAAAAGTTTAGAATAGTTAGATGTCTATATTGCACCCTTGGGGAATCAGTAGTTCGGGGTTGGGTCAACACAGTCTCGAGTCACTTTCTCTTCATTATTGAGAGGTGAGCTACCCGGTTTGGGAGACCGTCATAAAAACCTCAAGAACACGAGTCGTTTATTACAGTTATGCGAAAACAGTTACCTCTAGAGAATGTGTTAATACAACTCAAAGTTAAGCACAAGTGCGCAACTTAAACTCACCACTTTAATAAAAGTCTACTATTGATTCATACCAGTTTCCATCTGACCCCGAAGCAATACCTTTGTTTTGTTATTGATTCCCCTTACGGTTTACATCTCTTTTCTACTTTTCTTTTCTTGCAATCTTAAAACTTTCTTTTAAAAAGTAATTTTTAGGAAACTGAGTAGTAAAATTCGTGTCCTTTGGGTTCGATACTCCGTACTTGCATATCGCTATACTACCTACGATAGGTACACTTGCCTGTTGTGTGAGGTCTTGAACTTTGAGCAAATATCGTTTTAAATTATAAATTTTAAACTTGAATTCATAACACCGTTTTCTAACTTAATTTCATTTTCATCAAAACTCTCGGATCTCCTTTAGGATTTAGCCATTTTAAAATTAAAGAAGTTTAAGTTTGTTAAAACCCCATTAAATCAAGTTTTTGGCGCCGTTTCCGGGGACACGACTGTTTTAAGAAAAGTTTTCTTAAAAATTTACTTACTTTTTAGTGTTTTCTTTAAAAACTTTTCCCAATGGTTTTTTGAGTAGTGTATGAACTTGCGTTCCTCACCGAATCTCATACCTCGTCTTGAAGAACCCAAACGATATTTTAGAGCTAGAAGAAAAGAACAAAAATTAAAAATGACACAAGTTGATAGAACCATCTCTGACTTTGCTAGACCTTCCATCAATGCTTTGGGCCTAGCATTGCTAGACCCGCCGTTGATGCCGACCATTTCGAAATTAAGTCCCATGTCATCCACATGATACAACAAAACTGCACTTTTCATGGTCTACCCGATGAAGATCCCCATGCTCATATCGCAAATTTCCTTGAAATTTATGATACTTTTAAGTTGCAAAACGTCACTTCTGACGCTATCCGACTTTGCATGTTTCCTTTTTCACTAAAGGACCGTGCCAAAGCATGGCTAAACTCAAAACCCGCGGGCTCTATTACAACCTTGGCCATCCTTGTCCAAAAGTCTCTCAAAATACTTTCCCCTAGCCAAAACCGCCAAACCGAGAAATGACATCACCACCTTTTGCCAAGAAGAGGGAGAGTCACTCTATGAAGCTTGGGAGAGATTCAAGGATATGCTGAGGAAATGCCCCTATCATGGACTTGAAATTTGGTTACAAGTTTCATCCTTCTACAATGTGTTGACAAATCAAGCCAGGCACACACTTGACGCGACCGCAGGAGGAATTTTTGGTAACAAGGGACCGCAGGAAGCTTATAATCTCATCGAAGAAATTGCAGTCAACAGTTATCAGTGGTACAATCCCCAATGCCGGCCACCAAAGTCCAGCCTCTATCAGCTTGATTCCACCGCTTCGTTGCAAGCTCAAATTGAGGCGCTATCAACTCGACTCAACCAACTAAGCAAAGCACAAGTCAACGCCATCACCGCAACAGAGTTGAAGCCACAAGACGGAAATCTTCCTCAGGCCATCGTGGAACAAGTTGACTTCATTAGTATAAACCGCCTGCCAAACAATCCTTACAACAACACCTATAATCCTGGCTGGCGTTATCATCCAAACTTCGGGTGGAAAAAAAACAATAACACCATGCAGCCACCCGGATTCAGTAAACAAAAAAACCATCAACGCTCTCAAAATAACGGTTACCCATCCGTAGATGAAAGACTCGCAAAACTCGAAGCCCGATCAGCAGCACGAATGGATGAGAAGTTCAATCACACCAACAAGAGGCTTCAAGGACTCGAATCCATCATCTGGAACTTGGAAGTACAGCTGGGCGTCATAGCCAAGAAACCTCGAGGCAGCAATCAAGGGAAATGCAATCGAGTGTGCAACACTGCTCCAGCAAAGTCTCCCATCATAGCTGACCGACCCAGAGAAGTTTTCTCTACCTTGCTCTATAGGCAACATGCCCACAACTTATGCCTTAGCTGATCTTGGTGCAAGTGTGAACGTTATGCCCACCTATATCTATAAGCAACTCAACCTGGGTGAGCCATGCCCTTTGCTAGCTACGATCGAGTTGGCAGATGGCACCATAAAGAAACCTAAAGGAGTCGTCAAAAATCTGCTTATCAAAGTAGGGCGAGAGTAATGTTCCCATTATTCTCGGCCGACCGTTTTTAGCCACTGCTCGAGCTACTATAGATATGAGTGATGGGATTCTTACTCTTCGGGTTGGGAACCACAAACTGCACTACACAGCCGGTGGAAAAGAATTTGCATTTGACGACCCATTCGACGTGGCCAACTTCATTGATAAACACTTAGATTATCAATTGAAGAAAGCCAAGGGCGCAACACTGACACCACCAGAAGAATCCGTAGTGGGTCTCGACAATACCAAGTGGATAGATGAGTATTGGGACAACCGTCAGAGGAATGGAAGCATGAAAAGAAATGGGCGAAAGAAAAACACCATCAATGTCTCGGAAGCAGGGAAGGAAGTAGTCTGAGCATCACGCGTTTTGTCCAGCCAAAGACGTGAAACGTGGCACTACCATGGAGGCATCCCGGATCAAGTAGCTTAGGATAAATAAGTTGAGAGGTTGGTGCATACGGTAGAAGAGCTAGTCAAGAACCATCAGGTATAGTCGTTCACTCTTGATATTTTCTATCACCCGGGTATGCCCTCTCGGCATTAGGACCAGTAGCCTGTCTTTTATTTTTATTTAGTTTTTATTTTCATTACTAATAAATTGTTGAAGTTCATGCCAAGTGATTTCTCTCAAGGAAGCATTCGTGTTGAGACGCTGCGGGGATCAACCGCACGTGGACCGTTGGAGAAAAAAAGGGGGAGATTCTTGTTCCTTTTGACTCGTCCACTTATTCTCTTTGCACACACATATCACAAATAATAATTTAAAAATTGTGTAAAATAATTAAGTGTGAGGTATTTAAAATTTTGGCAAAAGTTTAAAACACCTCAAAGTAGTCGGCAAACCGTGAGTAAAAAGGCAAAGTTTTTAAAAGTGTTTTTGGAAACAAAAAATTTTTTAATCCCTTAGAGTTCGCCCAATGATTTTGCGGGAGATTAGGGAGGTTGTGGTAGTCAAAAGAACCATCCAAGGTGTCCCCAATTCCTTAAATAACCCCTACCCTTACGTGTGAGTACTTTGAGCCTTATCGAGCATATCATCATATACATACTTTACATGCTCATTCGTTTGTTTTGAGAGATATTCCCTTTTGGCATGACACGGTTAGAACTTATGTGACTTATGCGTTACCAGGCCACATCAGAGGTAAGTGTGTGAAAATGATCTAGGAATTAAAGACTTACCTATTCCGTTACCATTGGCCTTTTATAAATTTTCCCCTCCCCTAGCCACCCATCCTTGAGCCTTAGCCTTTACGTTTCTTTCCATTTAGCCCCTGTTATGACGAAACCAGGGAAGTGTTGAGGTGTTAAGGAAGCTCTTTGGAAATATTGGGACTTTGAAGCATAAGCCGCACATCAAGAATCCGGAACCTCGATCGTGAAGAGGCGACAAAAGAAGAGCCATCAAAAGAGCATACCAAGTGTCAATAATCATCTAGCAAACATCAAGTATAATCTGTTATACTCGTGAAAAAAAAACAAAGAGAGAGTGAATAAAGATGTTTTTAAGGAATCAAGAGATCTCAAAAGGAGAAGTTTTGTGAAGCTTTCTAAAAGACCAAGTGATCAACCTAGCCAAGTGAAGGCTATTAGGCGGCCCTCGCCGCCGAACGATTCACGAGAGGAGGCCACACTTGATGCTACAAAGTCCAAGGAAAGAACAAAAAAGCCAACTTAGAAGATCAACAGATTTCCAACTAACACCTCAAGCACCGATCCCAAAGTTAGTTATGGCGGTAGACCCCATTCCTACCCTATTTTCCATTACCTCACCAGAAATAACCCTCTAAAAGTCATTTTGATTCACTCACATCACTTCAATAATAGTGGTGGAGTTTCGATTTGCATACAAGCCTATGATTCTTGTCCTCCATTAGGTAGAATTTGAGTGATCACCCCCAAATAAAACCCGAGTGAATGAGAGAAAGTGAGGAAAAGGGAAAAAGGGACGTCTTAGGAAGTGTTTTAGTAGCCTTACCAGAAACCATGCCCGAAATCCTGAAAGTCTATTAAGTGAGACTGTTAGGAGGTAAGTTAAGCTCGGCACATCGAGTTAAACCTACAATTTTTGACCCAAGGAAAATTGCCTAAAGGTTTGGTTTGCTTGAGGACAAGCAAAAGCTCAAGTGTGCGGTGTTATGATGTGCTGAGATATTGGCATGTTTTCCACACATATTCTCACCTATCTTATACTCAAAGTCATGCTTTAATCTCTGTTTTGTCATGATTTATCTCTCTTTGTTGATAATTACAAGATCAGAGGTCAGGAGGTGAAAAGAAGTGAAAAACAACATAAAACGACATTAACTGACGAAGATTTGAAGACTTTAAAGCTCTGCCAGTTGCAGCACGGCCATGCTTACAGCCGTGAACGGTCGTGCACTGTACCAGGTCAACAAGTCAAAATTTCCAAGTCAACGGAGACCAAAAATAAAACTTTGAAGATGTGCACGGGCTTGCCACAGAGTAGGCACATGCGTGCTTAACTGAATCGCGTTCCCAAAGGCTCGAACCAACCAAAACTTACAAGACAGTTACACATACTGAGGTGCACGGGCGTGCCAAGACATAAGCACGGGCGTGCTCGACCTACAAACAAACATCTTCTGCAAAAAGGACACTGCAACAGCACCTGCTATCGAGCGCGGGCGTGCCACCCTAGGAAGCACGGGCGTGCTTGGTCTGGAATGCCTATAAATAGAGGCCTTCACCCCTCACTTTGAAACATCCATTCCCACTCGAAAACCAACACTTCTCCATGAAGTTTCTGACCTCTTTGAGGATTGTAGGTGTCCTTTGGAGCCTGGGAACACTCCATAAACACCACATTCAAGAGAGAAACAACCCTAAATCACCAAAACCGACTAGAAATCTTCATATAACCCTTCACCATGTCTTGTACACAAACCCAACTTTGTGAGCTTGTTGTATCAACCATGCTAGGCTAGATTTCTGTTAGTGTTTCTAGGGTGATGATGGAAACTTGGTATGAATTAAATAGTTTATCTTTTCTTTAAAGTGGTGTTTTTGTGTTCTTAATAATTCTTACTATTCTAAACTTTGTTTAATGAATTAATTAACTAATCACTTATTCTTTGGTCTTGTGCGTGTCCTGATAGGAAGTGGGAGGACTCATGAGTGTACCCATGGTATGTAACAACCCATGCACTTGTGAGCTAACCTAATCCCGGAAGTAGTGATTAGCCCATTTGTGGGTAGAAATACACACATTTAGTGGCTTAATCCTCTACTATGAAGATCTCATTTAGGGTCGGTACGGTCTTTATACTCGATCCTGATGATAAACTAAGACTTGATTGTGCGACTTGGCTACATTGTCTATGTGAAAGCTTTGGAGCAAGTCAAGGATTGGTGAACCCGTGTTGAAGGAAAACGGTCTTTATTTTCTTTCATTACTATATGGCCACACAATTAGTAATAGACCACTCACTTTTTGATAAATTAATTAAATCAACTAAAGGATGCACGTGTTTTGGTTAGTCACGACCCCTCTATGATATTAAGTGGTAACTTGTTCGGTCATGCTCCGGCCACCGGTAAGTTATTCATAAAAGTTTAGAATAGTTAGATGTCTATATTGCAACTTGGGGAGTCGGTAATTCGGGGTTGGGTCGACACAGTCTCGAGTCACTTTCTTTTCATTGTTGAGAGATGATCTACCTGGTTTGCGAGACCCTCATAAAAACCTTAATAACACGAGTCGTTTATATAGTTATGCGAAAACAGTCACCACTAGAGAATGTGTTAATACAACTCAAAGATAAGCACAAGTGCGCAACTTAAACACACCACTTTAATAAAAGCCTACTATTGATTCATACCAGTTTCCATATGACCCCAAAGCAACACCTTTGTTTCGTTATTGATTTCCCTTACAGTTTACATCTCTCTTCTACTTTTCTTTTCTTGCAATCTTAAAACTTTCTTTTAAAAAGTAATTTTTAGGAAACCGAGTAGTAAAATTCATGTCCTTTGGGTTCGATACTCGGTACTTGCACATCGCTATACTATCCACGATAGGTACACTTGCGTGTTGTGTGGGGTCTAGAACTTTGAGCAAATATCGTTTTAAATTATAAATTTAAAACTTGAAATCGTAACACCGTTTTCTAACTTAATTTCCTTTTCATCAAAACTTTCTGCATCTCCTTCGGGATTTAGCCATTTTAAAAGAAAGGAAGTTTAAGTTTGTTAAAACCCCACGAAATTAGTAGCACTACACTCGAAGCAGTTGTGCTTCATACTGGCATTATCCACACCTTGGCTCTACATTGATGTTGTTACAGGACCCCACGTGATGATACTTGCATTTGTCACACAGGGGATGGGGTCCATTGTAGGGCCTACGAGCCTCAGCTGTAGTGGCGACAAAGGCCTTCACTAACTCGGGCTTCTTGGCAGGCAGGCTGGCTCCCAGGACTCTTACCCTTCTTGAACCTTGACAATTTCCGCTTCTCACCAGAAGTTCCACCTTTCTCGGATTCCTTTTGCGTCAAACAACCCATTCGCACGACATCATGTGTAAGCCTGTGTGCTAAGCTAACAGCACTTTGGATCGATGTCAGGGCAGGGGCAGTGACCATACTTCGGATTTTGGGTGAGAGTCCCCAGATGTATCTTTCAATCCGGTTGTACTCGGGAGTAACCATATGTAGAACCAATCGGGAAAGCTCATGGAATCGAGTGGTAAAGGTTGTGACTTCAGCACCACTCATGGACAAGGTCTAGAATTCTGCCTCCAGATTTTGCAATTCGTTGCGAATGCAATAATTTTCCATTAGCATTGCCTTGAGTTCACCAGTGGAAATTACGGATCGTGAAGTCAAACAACTTAAACGAAAACGTATCCTGCTGGTCAAAGTTCGTTGGGAATCGAAGAATGGACCCGAATTCACTTGGGAACAAGAAGAGCAAATGAAGAAAAAGTACCCACATCTTTTCAGTCAAGCCACTTGAATAAATTTCGAGACGAAATTTCCTAAAGTAGGGGAGACTGTAACATTTGTACTTCTCGTATTTTCTGTTCTAGTCCTTGTATTCTTGTATCTTTCCATTTTGTACCCTTGTAATCCCGAGCTTATGATCAATGGAAAAGTATTTTGTCAATTGCATTTAATCTCAATCTATTTCATTTATTCTATAAATTCTATGTGACGCAAACTTTATGTAACATCGCGTGATTTTTAGTTTTGCATATATTCTAAATTCTATACTTAAACAAATTCCAAGTTCGTCATTACTCGTTTCTTTTATGTTACTCCAACTAATCCATGACGAGTCGTTACTATAATTTATCCTAATCAATTTAGAAACTCATTTAGTTAAGATCTTAATATATATTTATTTCTTTTAATAAAACATATATATATATGTTAATAATACCTTTAGTTAAAACAAAAAAAAAAGAACAAAAAAAAACGTGACTTAAATATTTAACACCTTGGACTTTTGCAAACCACAGACAACAAGAGGCGCTACTATTGTCGTTCATTTTTTAAAAAAGATCGATGGCAACAGTACGTAGGCAGCAGGTAACAACCATCAACTTTAACCCCTAATTAATCCCTTTCTAACCACCTCTTTAACTCTATTTAATACCCAACCAACTCACCCCACCTATAAATACAACCCCTCCCCACTCCATAATCTCTTGTTCATCTCTTTTCTTCTTAAAACTCTCTCTAATCTTCAAGGTTTTTGAGCAAACTTCCTGAAAACACATC
Organism: Ambrosia x helenae; assembly: GCA_030844895.1. Taxonomy (NCBI): domain Eukaryota; kingdom Viridiplantae; phylum Streptophyta; class Magnoliopsida; order Asterales; family Asteraceae; genus Ambrosia; species Ambrosia x helenae. Next base: position 45,984 of record JAUTDX010002382.1, on the reverse strand, counting down.
AGTAAGTTTCTAGGCTCAAACCTTCAATTCTTTTATGTTTTTCCTTCTCTTTTCTACCCAAAACTCCTTGGAGAAACCTCTAGGATCTTCCCCATGTTTATCCACAGAAGTGTGATAAGGGTAGAGCACCTAAAAGAGGTCCCAAATGGGTTTATTTTTCTGAATTGTTTTTATGTCCTAAGAATGTTTGCTGTGAAGGAACCAACCAAGTCTACTAACAATCTAATGTTAGATGGATTTGTGCTATGGTATTGGTTATACTATGTATTATTATAAACTTACTTTCAACCTTCTATCTTATTATCCTATTATTAATCTTTGGAAGGTTTGTGGTTACACCTTACCTTACCAACTCTCTTGACCCTTCTTGTACTACGGATTTATCCACACTAGAAAGGGGTAATCCCGTGTCCAAAACCCACGTTTATTCCATAAACGAAGTGGTTATGACATGAACCTATCAAATGGATTCACATTCCTACCCTTATACCATCCGAATCATCTATGATGATTTTGTGCTTGGTCTAACTTAATCTCATGACCATCCGGATTGCCCTAAAGGTAATTTGTGCTTGGTTTGCCTAAAAGGCTTGCATGACTCTCGTGAATCTATAATCTAAAACTCGAACCTAAAACTCTAATTCTTAATTCTAGTTAATCGGAGCTAAAGCTTAAACTACCAAGACTTATCTTTGGAACTATATCAAGACGCACCCAAAGGTGAGTTCATACTTGTCCCCCTTTTATTCTTTATTCTTTGGGGCTCAACATGTATCACTATCAAAACTTAAACGATTTCATACTCTTAAACTATTATGCTCAATCTAAATGCTTATATGCTATGCCATGCTAGAATTCTAAGTCTTACATACAAATGTACGATTAGCCAACAACCCACCTTACATGTATAGCGCTATAGGTTGACACGCCGCCCCCTTTATGGATCATGATAAGTATAAAGTCTTTTGTGTTATCAAGTGTTGTTGCCGTTTGTTTGGTTCTACGTGCATATGCCTATAACATGATGATTCGAGTAGACTTTCTTATACTATATACTTAGACTCAAAACTAGTATGCTCACCGATGCTTTATGTGTTGACGGATATTTTATACATGTTGCAGGAAACGTTTGATGCAGGGTATACAAGAAAAACTACTTAGGATTTGGCTAGAAACTCACGCTAGTTTAAATTCTATATTTTGATGTTGTATTTTTCCTTTTTACGAGACAATTTGTAATCTGTTTCCTTTTAGACAATGAAATGCTATGAATGAAATTTCATCTTTAAATTATATTGTCACGAATTCTAGTGTCATGAAGTCTTTGAACAATCTATCCCAAGTCTCGCCCCGATGTATTCCGCCATCGGTTGGGGTGTGACAGATTGGTATCAGAGCCATGACTATAGGGAATTAGGAAAAATTGCCATGTTTGACCTAGACTATAGTTAAGAACCATTTTGACCATTCCTTTTATCATGCTTAATTTACTTGTTCTCCCTATCTTGCTTCTACCTTATTCTTTTGCTCTTAAAAATTTACCTTCCTATTTGTGGATTACTCTACACTCGAAGACGCTCGTATAACACAAAAGAAAGGAAACCACCGAATTAGGCGTGAAACCCTCACTTTGGTGATAACTTTCAATCCGCGTAAAATCTTTGTGTTTTTTTTTTTGAAACTACACCAAGATAGGAGTGATATCCTCACCTTGGTGGAAATTTCACAATTCTCTTTCTAGTGGACACTTACCAATTGAAGGTTAGAATTAATTTTCTTACTACATTGGACAAAGTGTACAAACCACACTCAAAGAAACGACCTCGCTAAGATAGGAGTGAAATCCGCAACTTAGCAACTAGTTTCAATCCTTGATATTTTTTTTTAATCTCGTCAAAGTCTCAAATTTACTAATGACAAGAAACATGTAGTAACTGGAAGGGTGAATACCGTTAACCGCAAGTTCGGCGAGAGTATTTCCACCTATTAGGCCAAAGCATGTTTTCAAACTCAAAGGTAAATTTGAACCACTTTGGTTAGTCTTAGTTCCGTTCCGGAACACTCCAATTGCTTGAATAAACAAGTCTCTCATTTTATGTTAATATTATTTTCAATGTTGTTTTCATTCTATGTTTTCACTACATATATTCGATTTAATTTTTTTTACTACTCACAAAGGCTCTCAAGACTCGCATCTCTAGTACTCTAGCAATCTCCAAACAATACTAATAATCGCAAACCAACATTAATCAAGCTCCTTTATATTGTCTAAATGCACTATACTTGCTTATACTTATGTGTTATGCTTTATAAACAATGTGAAACTACATGCTACTTGAACTATTTGACACTATGTGCTTTGTATGCTTAATTCATTCCTAAAAACAAAGACAAAATGCAATCTTTATACAAATAAACCATTGATCAAAGCTCATAACCCTTTTGTTTATTACTTAGATGTCTTCCATGTCAAACTGAATGAACTCAAGGCAAAGCACCAACAAGAAAATGCTATCCTTCATGGCCAAGCAAATGGCCAAGGTCATACCCGATGTGGTTAGTAAGATCCAAGCCTCCGCAAGCCCACATGGTTCTGTTGACTCAAAAGCCGAATCCTCCAAAACTACCTCCTTCACCTTTAAGCAATTTAACCTACATCGACCCGACTCTTTCACGGGAAACGATGGTGCTACCGCTATGCTCGAATGGTTTGACCACATCGAGCTAGTTTTCATTAATAGCGAATGCCCCGAGGATCTCCGAACTCGTCACGCCACTAGTGTCTTCAAATCAAGGGCACTCGATTGGTGGAAAAGCGAGAGATCCACCCGTGGGAACGAAGCCGCTTTAGCTCTACCGTGGGAGGAACTCAAGCAACTCATGATTGAGGAGTTCTGCCCCGCGCAAGAGATTGAGCGACTCGAAGATGAGTTTTGGAAACTCAAGCAAAACAGTGGTGATAACCCAACCTATACCAATCGTTTCAAGCAACTCCTTGTCCTTGTACCTCACCAATTCAACACCACTAAGAGAATCATAGCTAGGTATCTCAAAGGCCTCCCAACGAGTGTTCGTGATATCGTTGAAGGAGCCGAACCCACCACCCTAGAAAAAGCCATTCGTTTAGCTTCCAAAATCTCGGTTAACCAAGTGAAAGATGGAACCTTAACTATCCCAAACACCATCAAAACCGTCAATCAAACCACCACCATTCCCACCGACAAACCTAAAGAAGCCAAAACCCCATCAACCCATAGCAATAACCGCAAACGTAAATCCCGAAACCAAAACTATGCCGTTACCATTCCATCCACCGAAGCTCAAGCTCCAACTCCTCTTAACCAAGTGCCTGCCAAGAAACCTTATACCGGAATACACCCAAAATGTGCCATATGCCCTTTTCACCACCCAACTAATTCAGCTTGTCGTCTATGCACCAATTGTAACCACTATGGACACCTTGTCCAAAACTGCAAGGTTGCCCCTAGAACCCTAAACAACCAACCTCAAGTTGCCAACCAACCCCGAGCTGCTAACCAACCTCCTCTAGCCATCGGCAATGGTCGTGCATGTTTTAAGTGTGGTGATCCTAGCCATTTTGCTCCTCAATGTACCCGCAACAACCAAGCTCAAGTTCAAGCTCCAGCTCAAAATCAACCACCAAGGGGTCGTGCTTTCAACCTCAATGCAGCCCAAGCTCAAACAGAAAATGATGTTGTGAACGGTACGTTCCTTGTTAATGGATCTTATGCTTCTGTACTCTTTGACACTGGTGCGGATAAGAGTTTTGTATCTCTAGAATTTGAACCTTTACTTGCTTGTGCACGATCTGAGTTAGCGGAACCTTTCACCGTCGAAGTCGCAAATGATGAACCCATCTCTATTGATTTCATTATCAAAAACTGCACCTTGAATCTTAATGACCATGATTTCTCCATAGATCTTAATCCTATGCAATTGGGAAGTTTTGACATCATAGTAGGCATGGATTGGCTTGCAAAACATCGTGCCGAAGTCGTTTGTTTCGAAAAATTTATCCATATACCACTTCCTAGTGGTGGCACTTTACAAATCTATGGTGATAAAGCCTCCAAAGGACTCAAACTCATGTCTTGTACCCAAGCTCGAAAGTATCTCCGTAAGGAATATGTTGCATTCTTGGCTCATGTGGTAACAACCAAAGACAAGGGAAAAGGCATAGAAGACATACCTGTCGTTTGTGACTTTCCCGAAGTCTTTCCCGAAGATCTACCCGGTCTTCCTCCCGCTCGTTCTGTTGAATTTCGTATTGATCTCATACCCGGTGCTACACCTGTTGCAAAATCTCCATATCGTCTTGCACCTTCCGAAATGCAAGAACTTGCTAGTCAACTCCAAGAATTGCTCGAAAAAGGCTTCATACATCCGAGTACTTCTCCATGGGGTGTTCCCATCCTATTTGTGAAAAAGAAAGACGGATCTTTTCGTATGTGTATCGACTATCGTGAGCTTAACAAACTCACTATCAAAAACCGATACCCTCTTCCACGCATTGATGACCTCTTTGACCAGCTCCAAGGAGCTACTTGTTTCTCAAAAATCGATCTTCGTTCGGGATACCATCAACTCCGAATCCACGATGAAGATATTCCAAAGACCGCCTTTCGCACGAGATATGGTCACTACGAGTTCATGGTGATGCCTTTCGGTTTAACCAATGCACCCGCAGTGTTCATGGACTTAATGAATCGTGTGTGCAGACCTTATTTGGATCGCTTTGTGATTGTATTCATTGATGACATTTTGATCTATTCCAAATCCGAAGCCGACCATAAGCGACATCTTCGTTTAATTCTAGAACTCTTACGTGCCGAACGACTTTACGCCAAATTCTCTAAATGTGAATTTTGGTTAAAAGAAGTTCAATTCCTTGGGCACATTGTGAATGACAAAGGTATTCATGTTGATCCTGCCAAAATCAAAGCTGTTAAGAATTGGATCGCACCAAAATCTCCTACTGAAATTCGTTCTTTCCTAGGATTGGCGGGTTACTACCGTCGGTTCATCTCAAATTTCTCCAAAATTGCTACACCTCTTACAACCTTGACTCAAAAATCTCAACCTTTCATTTGGGGTCCTAAGCGAGAAGAAGCCTTCGAAACCCTAAAGTCTATGCTCTGTGATGCCCCTATTCTAGCTCTTCCTGATGGGGATGATGATTTTGTGGTTTACTGTGATGCATTGAACCAAGGTCTGGGTTGCGTCCTCATGCAACGAGGAAAAGTAATCGCCTATGCATCAAGACAACTCAAAATCCACGAAAAGAATTATCCTACTCATGATCTTGAACTTGGTGCCGTTGTTTTTGCTTTGAAAATCTGGAGACATTACCTCTATGGCACTAAATGTGTTGTTTTTACCGACCATAAAAGCCTCCAACACATTTTCAATCAGAAGGATCTTAACACGAGACAGCAACGATGGGTCGAATTGATTAGCGACTACGACTGCGAAATTCGTTATCATCCTGGCAAAGCAAATGTAGTAGCCGACGCTCTTAGTCGGAAGAATCACGTAGTTCTGTGCAACATCCGAGAAACTGACCGTCTTCGTAGCTCTCAATTTCAAAATAATCTCTTTGATCGTATTCGAGACGCTCAGCATACTTCGGTCAATGAAAATACTCTATACGAAGAAATGTCTTGTGGTGCTGAGTTACACTTGGAATCCAAGGCAAATGGAATTCTTTATTATCTTGATCGTATTTGGGTTCCTAGTCGTGATGACCTTCGTACTCTTATAATGAATGAAGCGCATAAATCCCGATACTCCATTCATCCCGGTGCGGATAAAATGTATCAAGATCTCCGTCGCAATTATTTGTGGCCCGGTATGAAAAAGGACATTGCTCTCTTTGTGTCCAAATGTCTCACTTGTTCCAAAGTAAAAGCCGAGCACCAACGACCGTCAGGTTTGCTTGAACAGCCCGAAGTCCCCATGTGGAAATGGGAAAGCATTGCTATGGATTTTATTACCAAGCTCCCTCGAACATCATCCGGTCATGATAGCATTTGGGTAGTCATTGATCGTTTAACCAAGTCAGCTCACTTCCTTCCCATTCGTGAAGATTACAAAGTGGAAAGGCTAGCCCATATCTACACCAAGGAGATCATTTGTCGTCATGGTATTCCTCTTGACATCATCTCAGACCGTGATGGTCGATTCACCTCCCGTCTTTGGGAAACATTTCAGGCTGCCATGGGAACTCAGCTTAATCTTAGTACAGCTTTTCATCCTCAATCTGATGGTCAAACTGAACGTACGATCCAGACTCTTGAGGACATGCTTCGATCTTGTGTAATCGACTTTGGTGGAAACTGGGATGCTCATCTACCATTGGTCGAGTTCTCGTACAATAACAGCTACCATACCAGCATCCAAATGGCTCCATTCGAAGCTCTCTATGGCCGAAAGTGTCGTTCTCCCATATGTTGGCATGAGATTGGTGAAGCACAAATCACCGGTCCGAAATCATCCAAGAAACGACCAACAAAATCATCCAGATCCGTGATAATCTCTTAGCTGCTCGAAGCCGTCAGAAAAGCTACGCTGACAAACGGCGAAAGCCCCTTGAATTCAATGTCGGTGATCAAGTACTTCTCAAAGTGTCTCCTTGGAAGGGAGTAGTCAGGTTTGGGAAGAAGGGGAAGTTAGCTCCACGGTATGTTGGACCATTCAAAATCATTGAGCGAATTGGGAAAGTGGCTTACAAGCTCGAGTTACCCCAAGAACTCAACAATGTTCATCCCACCTTTCATGTTTCAAATTTAAAGAAGTGCTTAGCCGAAGAGAACATACACATTCCTCTTGAAGACGTACGAATCGACGAGACTATGCATTTCGTCGAGAAACCAGTGGAAATTACGGATCGTGAAGTCAAACAACTTAAACGAAAACGTATCCCGCTGGTCAAAGTTCGTTGGGAATCGAAGAATGGACCCGAATTCACTTGGGAACAAGAAGAGAAAATGAAGAAAAAGTACCCACATCTTTTCAGTCAAGCCACTTGAATAAATTTCGAGACGAAATTTCCTAAAGTAGGGGAGACTGTAACATTTGTACTTCTCGTATTTTCTGTTCTAGTCCTTGTATTCTTGTATCTTTCCATTTTGTACCCTTGTAATCCCGAGCTTATGATCAATGGAAAAGTATTTTGTCAATTGCATTTAATCTCAATCTATTTCATTTATTCTATAAATTCTATGTGACGCAAACTTTATGTAACATCGCGTGATTTTTAGTTTTGCATATATTCTAAATTCTATACATAAACAAATTCCAAGTTCGTCATTACTCGTTTCTTTTATGTTACTCCTACTAATCCATGACGAGTCGTTACTATAATTTATCCTAATCAATTTAGAAACTCATTTATTTAAGATCTTAATATATATTTATTTCTTTTAATAAAACATATATATATATATGTTAATAATACCTTTAGTTAAAACAAAAAAAAAAGAACAAAAAAAACGCGACTTAAATGTTTAACACCTTTGACTTTTGCAAACCACAAACAACAAGAGGCGCTACTATTGTCGTTCATTTTTTAAAAAATATCGATGGCAACAGTACGTAGGCAGCAGGTAACAACCATCAACTTTAACCCCTAATTAATCCCTTTCTAACCACCTCTTTAACTCTATTTAATACCCAACCAACTCACCCCACCTATAAATACAACCCCTCCCCACTCTATAATCTCTTGTTCATCTCTTTTCTTTTTAAAACTCTCTCTAATATTCAAGGTTTTTGAGCAAACTTCCTGAAAACACATCAGTAAGTTTCTAGGCTCAAACCTTCAATTCTTTTATGTTTTTCCTTCTCTTTTCTACCCAAAACTCCTTGGAGAAACCTCTAGGATCTTCCCCATGTTTATCCACAGAAGTGTGATAAGGGTAGAGCACCTAAAAGAGGTCCCAAATGGGTTTATTTTTCTGAATTGTTTTTATGTCCTAAGAATGTTTGTTGTGAAGGAACCAACCAAGTCTACTAACAATCTAATGTTAGATGGATTTGTGCTATGGTATTGGTTATACTATGTATTATTATAAACTTACTTTCAACCTTCTATCTTATTATCCTATTATTAATCTTTGGAACGTTTGTGGTTACACCCTACCTTACCAACTCTCTTGACCCTTCTTGTGCTACGGATTTATCCACACTAGAAAGGGGAAATCCCGTGTCCAAAACCTACGTTTATTGCATAAACGAAGTGGTTATGACATGAACCTATCAAATGGATTCACATTCCTAACCTTATACCATCTGAATCATCTATGATGATTTTGTGCTTGGTCTAACTTAATCTCATGACCATCCGGATTGCCCTAAAGGCAATTTGTGCTTGGTTTGCCTAAAAGGCTTGCATGACTCTCGTGAATCTATAATCTAAAACTCGAACCTAAAACTCTAATTCTTAATTCTAGTTAATCGGAGCTAAAGCTTAAACTACCAAGACTTATCTTTGGAACTATATCAAGACGCACCCAAAGGTGAGTTCATACTTGTCCCCCTTTTATTCTTTATTCTTTGGGGCTCAACATGTATCACTATCAAAACTTAAACGATTTCATACTCTTAAACTATTATGCTCAATCTAAATGCTTATATGCTATGCCATGCTAGAATTCTAAGTCTTACATACAAATGTACGATTAGCCAACAACCCACCTTACATGTATAGCGCTATAGGTTGACACGCCGCCCCCTTTATGGGTCATGATAAGTATAAAGTCTTCTGTGTTATCAAGTGTTGTTGCTGTTTGTATGGTTCTACGTGCATATGCCTATAACATGATGATTCGAGTAGACTTTCTTATACTATATACTTAGACTCAAAACTAGTATGCTCACCAATGCTATATGTGTTGACGGATATTTTATACATGTTGCAGGAAACGTTTGATGCAGGGTATACAAGAAAAACTACTTAGGATTTGGCTAGAAACTCACGCTAGTTTAAATTCTATATTTTGATGTTGTATTTTTCCTTTTTACGAGACAATTTGTAATCTGTTTCCTTTTAGACAATGAAATGCTATGAATGAAATTTCATCTTTAAATTATATTGTCACGAATTCTAGTGTCATGAAGTCTTTGAACAATCTATCCCAAGTCTCGCCCCAATGTATTCCGCCATTGGTTGTGGTGTGACACACGCATGGTGTTTTCTATTTCAGGCTCAAGTTCCTGGTTCATGCATCGGCCTACAGCACCCAAACCCTCGCTGGAATCGGCGCGGTTCGCTTCATGTTGTGCAATGGTCTCTGCAATAACCCTGGCTAGGTCCACTGAGTTGGCCTAGAAAGCTTCATTTGTTATCGGGTAGTTCTTTTGGGCGGCAAGTTCTTCTAATATATTAAATTAAAAGAGTAAGACACATATCACTATATAATATTATCAACGCATGCACAAACAAAACAACCATAAAACCTATAGCAATCACAAACACAATAATCAACAACAAGAACGCAAGCAATTCATAAGGAAATCATAACATTCACACACTCATTCATAGGTTTTTGACATACTCGTCTCATAGTTTGCCTGGACACAAAACAAATAGGCATCACGCCTTACAAGTTTTCAAAAGACCATAAATAAAGTACAATCATGATAACCCTATTGTGGTGGGAGTGGGAATGCGATAGCCAAGGCGCCATTGGAAGCTCTCAGCCTCTGCTCCGTATCCTCCAATCGCTACTCTAACGTTGTAACCAAGCTCTCTGCCTCCTCACGCTGCTGCTCTGATCCACGCATGCGCGCAGTAAGATCTACCAAAGTGCACAACACTGAGTCCTTGATCCTACCGTCTAGATAGAGGCCATGCTCTATCTCCTAAGTCCTCTCGCGGAGGGCTCGCAGCTGAGTGTCATGGCGTCGAACCATAAACCTCAAAGAGTAAAGAGCATGACGAGCTGGGATCGACTCATATCCAGTGGGCAAAGGGTCATCAGAGGATGGCTGAGATGGTCCACCAACCTCATATGTTTAAGGAACCTCATCATTAGAATCATCATCGCTGTATGCAAGGAATCCATCAACAGTAGGCAAATAGGTCCTCTTACGTGCCCGAGATCTCTGCAATAATTTCTTCACGGGTGGCTCTGGATCTTCTGGTGTCGGTGCCGGCGCTGGCGCTGGTACTGGTGGAGCACTAGAGCAGGTGGAGGGTGAGCTTGCTTAATACGGGTATACATCACACGTACCCCACCGGGAATTGGGCGAAAAGAGCGGAACAAGGGTACACGTGGCTCAGCTGGTGGTATTGCTATGTGTGGAGGCTCTGGCATGTCGTCATTGTCAGAGACTGGGTGATCTCCCTGTGCATCATCCTCCTGAGCATCCTCCTCTGGGTCTGAGACTAGGTAATCGGGCTCCTCGTCATGTGAGCTATCGGGTACTACTAGGATGGCTCCTCGGTGTCAGACAGGATACCAAGGTCAGTGCGTGGTGCATGATCATAAATCAATAGCACACATGGGTGTATGCAGCTTAATTACTAAAATTATCTAAATGTATGATGTATCTAGCATGGAACTTGCGGAGCGCATCAGGACGTAGGATATTTTCCATCTCACAAAAACGTTTTGAAAATCTTTTTATTTAAGTTATAGTTTGACTAGAAAAAGAATCTTTGTTCGCTATAACTTTGTGCTCTGATACCAATCTGTCACACCACGCCTAGGAGGAAACGCGAGATGTAACTTCGAAAGGTTTCAAGCGCTCAAGTCACGCAAGCATCAAATTCATAAGTTAAGAGATATATTAAAAGATGTCATTGTTTTAACATAACAACCAAAACTATTGTCTTAAGAACCACATTTAAAATGACATTGTCTAAATCATTTAATCAAAATAAGGTTCATGATATCCCGAGATGCTCATGCGTGACTCTAAGTTCCATGTTGATCAATTAATTGGCTGAAAAATATGCAAATAAAATATGTCAACAATTAAGTTGGTGATGTCACTGGTTTTGGAATCTACGTAAACCATTGGTGACTGGATCATTGCCTAGCAAAGACAGTAATCATTATATGACTGTCATGATCCCATAATCAAACCTTGACAAATGTTGTGCCTCGCCCATTGTACACTAAAGACAATGACTGTAATGTGAAATACAAGCACTCTTTTCATATCTGCCATCCAGTTAGAGCGACTAACCAAGAGTGGGAGTGTCAACCTAATAGATCTATTCCGATCTTTCATAGCTAAATCCATAGCTAATGGTTACAGTAAAATGTACGACACGAGGCTTATGAGCACTCTGAAACTTTTTTTCTCATGTTCACATAATAGTCAAAAATGAAACTGAACTTGTACGCACGTTTTCCCCCAAAAAGTATGAAAATAGTAAAATGGGTCCGTGAGAACTCACCTAATGTCGGAGTGCTAAATACTGACTTAGTCTAACGTGGGATGTCCAAACAAAGGTGCCCTAGATTCAAATAACGACAACTTAGGTCTATATGTTGTACTATTTACCATGCAATTGTTCACCCGACTTGTACTTTTATGGACTATGTGTTTCTGCATGGCTGTCCATATGTGTCACACACTGTATGTGTTGGAAAAGCTCGTTTTTGTCGTTATTTGTGACTGTGATTAATCATTGTGGCAAAACCGGTGTCTTAGTTTATGTTACCATGTGGTATGTGTGTCACTTTGTTGCACCAAATATGGCATCTTAACACATGTCTTGGGTCTTTCTTGTGTAAAAATATCACTTACTATTGTTTTACCATAGTTCTCACATATATCTTGGTTGTTTAACATATGTTTTCTAAAAAGTCTTCAGTTATGGCTCTTTTAACATATATGTTTCTCGGTTTCTAACATATGTTTCCAAAATCATCATCATATATATGTCACACTTAAGTTCAAAAAAAAACACTTTCTATGGCTTTATATCGACCTTATACACTCGTGTGTATGTGTGTAGGTATATGCATCCGTATATATGTGTTTATATGAGTGTATACATACCACATGTAGGTGTACTTATAAATGTGTACTTTTTGTGATTATTTCAACTTGTGAGCATCAAGATCGATTAATATCAACTTATCATGGCCATATATGTGTGTGCGAGTGGTGATACTAGTCGAATGAGGCTAATGTGGGCCGAAATATGAATAAAAATTATGCATAGATAGTTAGTAATAATACCACAACAAAATAACTTAGAATGAAGATGTAATCGATTCCTAGTTGGTTTCCTTCCACCTTTCGACCTCCAAATGCTTGGAACTGGACAGAGGGGCGGTGAAAAGTGTGCTTAATCGATGATGGGTTTGGGGTCGGCCGAGGGTTTCTAGGGGTGGGAGGTTAATGTGTTCAAGTGTTTGAGCTTCAAGGGAGTTGTATGGTGATCCTTGGCCTCCATTCGGTTATATATATATATATACAACAGAGGGAGTGGAAGTAGTGTGGATAAGTGTGGTTTTCGTTTGGTAAGTCAACTTTCCTAGAAAGTGGTTATATAAAGGTGTTGTGACAATTTAGGCAAGATGTTAACCAATGTGAGTATGCTTCTTCTTTGGGACTTGTTGGATGATTTCTTGCATAGTGTTTTAGGTGGTTTTGGAAGTCAAAATGGCATGGTTCAGAGAGGTTAATTGTCAAGACTCCAAATAGATGAAACACCTAAGCTTTAGTGAGCATGGGATTGAGTTTCATGTTTGTTTGTGTAGGGTGGCTTACTAGCCGATTCTAGGGAAAGAAAACACAATCTTTGGAAGGTCAACTTGTGTAAGAATAGCCTTGTGGTTGTCCAACATTCCATTTTGGTGTTATCCATGGGAAATTGCAATGTGGAAGTATGAAAGTTGATGTATATGTATGCATATATGCGATGTGTGTGCGTTTTGATATATGTCGTGCGTTTGTATTTATGTATTATGTTCATGGTGTGTTTTATCAATAAAAATATCTATGTATGTGTGTGGGGTCGCGTATGTGTGTGTGTGTGTAAATATATATATATATATATATATATATATATATATATATATATATATATATATATATATATATATATATGATGGTTCAACAGGCTCACAGGTATATATGTTTATTGTTATCTGGCCGTGTATATGTATACATATGTATACTGTGTATTCCATAATAGATTCTAATAATATACACACATGTGATTTATGTTTACATATGGATAGTTATTTTTGATGTTTTTATTATGATCCAACATATATCAATACATGTTAGTCGATTACACAGATGTGTAATTGGTATTTGAAATCCATCAAACCTATGTGTATGTAAATTGACTAATATGGGTTTGTGTTTATGTGTTCTTGTGCCTTGACATTGTTAACACATGTGTGGTTTGTGAAATATCATTAATATCGTGTTATCCACATAATATGTCATGTGTTAATTTGTCATACCCCGCCAAGGAGGAAACACGGGAATGCAACTATCGAAAGGTTTTCAAGCAATACACGTTTTTATTTAAATAGTACCACCGCTAAGGATGGATATTGTCATAAGTGATACAAAATAACATAATAATAACTAGAAAGTATGATAGAGTCTAGTATTCATAATATCAAAACGAAACATCGTGAGATTGACAAAACCCATCTAGTGGTACCAGGTGGTGCATGCTCGAACCTATCCCTCAAATCCCTGTGGCCCTCCATTAGTTACCTAAAACACATGCATAACGAGTTTTTGTCAACAATAATGTTGGTGAGTCTACAGGTTTGAATGTACTGAGTAAAACCAACGTGTAATTCGTGTATGACCAATCATAAGCTAGCTAAGCAAATGATCACTGTGCAAACCATGAGTCCTGTAACCAAACCTCTTGACTGTTGTGCCTCGCGCATTGTACACCAAAGACAATGTATGAACAGTAGAATACTAACACTCTTTTGTATGTAACCGGTTAGAGGACTAACCAAGAGTGGGGGTGTCAACCCAATAGATCTATTAAAGCGTTCCATGGCTAAATGTTTGGCTAATGGTTACAGTGAACGTTGTACGAGGACTAGTGAGCTCATGAACCGATATGTCTCATGTTCCACATGGTAGTCATGATAGAATGTACACACACTTGAAAATGACACAAGTATTGATGCATGTATTTCCCCCAAAATGAAAAATAGTAAAATGGGGCCGTAAAAACTCACCTGATGATGATGTAAGTGGTCTAGTGGGCTTGTAGATGGTCACCGACCTGACAAATGATACCCTATGATCATTATGGACATAGTAAGTCATCCGGAGGTTGTTTATCATACAAATTGTTAACCCGATACTTGTGGATTATTTGGTTCAGTGTGTCTTAGTGCACGTGATACTTGTTAATGTTCTAACAAACATGTTGTTTTGGGCCGTATGTTAGCACCAATTCACCGTGTGTGGTTTGTTTTTGAGAAAATATTACTTAACACATGTTTATTTCCTCCTTTGAAACCATTTATGAGGTAACACATCTTCCGGCTGTTGTTAACACATGTTTATTAGCTATAGCCGAAACAATGCCCTTTATGTGCTTCGAATTTGATGGTTACTTGTATCAAAAGTGATCGATCTAAGTTGGTTAAGATAGTGTCTAGAGTTTTTAAGGTATTCTAGCAACTTTTGTGATAAAACAGATTATATAGTGTTCCATGGAAAGCTTTAATCCTTTGGACATGAACCGATGACTTTTGTTAACATGGGCCGATTACTTGTTGAGTGATTGTGTCTAGTTTAGATTCAATAACATTACACAACTTAGTCTAGTAATACAAGGGTCGATGGTTGGTTAACTAGATGTGTTATCATTATAATGTGATCACTAGTTAAGTGTGTTTATAAAAGTGAAACAATGGGTGTGTTTTAATTGTGCATATGGCCGATCAAAGATCAAGGGGTCTCTAAGGCCGATGGGTGTAAGGTCTTAAATGAATAGAATGGTTTAAAGATTTACCTTTTTGAAGCAATGTAAGATAGGTTAGGTGCTAGATCCTTGATCCTTCCCTTGGTCTTCCTTGATTTCGGTTGGGATCCCCTTGGAGCCGAGAATATAGAGGTGCAAGAATGAGATTTGTGGGTGTTGGATGGTGCAAGTTTTAAAATGTTCAAGGCTCCCTTTATATAGTAGTTTAAATGGCAAGTAATCCTCCATAGGATTGTGTAATGTTTAGACATTTAATCACATTTTGATGTAAGATTTGGTGTAAGGTGGATGCTACAAGTTATCATGTTTGTTCCATGCTTGAGCCGCCATTGGGACTAGCAAAAACAAAAGGGGAAGTTGACTTGGTATGGGAAGAGGTGTTCTTCTTTGGATCTTATATACTTTGGTGTAAGTGTTGACCCTTGTTTCAAGCTTCTTGTCTCCTTCTTTGCCTTGGCCGATTAGTGATAGGTAGTTAGGATAGTTAGAAGCTTCCTAGATTAGTAGGCTTTGTTTGATAGTTAGATGAGGGTGGCTCTTGTGCTTGTATGCGATTGGTGCTCATCCTCCAAGGGTAGTTCCTTGTTTTTAGTAGCTAGTCAAAAGATATAGGGTGTGTTGGCACTTACATTACGGCGAGTACAAGCAAGAAAAGGAGGTTTCTATTTTGGGAATGGAAGCATGATAGAAAGGAGTATGATCTTAGTGTCTTAAGCTAAATTGGTGTAAACTTTGGACATTCTTTTGATGTGACATGTATACATAAATCGGCCAAAGAGGAGAAGGTAAGAACATGGCTAGTATCTTATGGAAATGACATTTGAAGAGCTAGGATGTGTAGGTATATAGCCGAATGGGTGTCCATGTGTTCGATCATATATATGTATACATATAGGGAACTAGACAAGGTAGATAGGTGCAAAGTGTTCTTGGTTATTAGTCCTAAATACATTGTTTGGCTTGTGAACCTTCGGCCAAGATTAAAAGAACGGTAAAGGTGTCAAGGTTTGTAGGAGTGTCTTATCCTATGTTTGCTTGTTTGTTTTGGTGTCGTGTGCATGGCTGTGTATGTATACTTTTGAGTATAGCTTGTGTAGTTCCAAGATAAATGGTTTGGCTATAATTCTAGACCTTGTTTACTTGTAAATTAATCGGCCCATCTATGTTAATGGTAGTGTGATTGTATGTTATGCCCATTAAGTAACCTTTGGTACCCGTTGATATAGGAATATCATCCGGTCTCGTAATGGTGAGAGTCGATCAAGTCTTGTGCCTCTTGATGATGACATTAACATGTATTTTGTTTCATTGTGATCATGTGTTTGTTAAGTGGTATCTCATGATAATTCTTATGTTCATGTACATGTGCTAAAAGTAAGTCATCATGTGTTAAGGCATAATAACTTCATGAGATGTTGCTTTTGGTGATTTGTTCGGGTGTTGTATGACTAAACAAGTGTCCCTTGTTGAGTTTTCTGATTAACTCTAGCTTTACTAGACTGGGGGGTATAGTATACCTAAACTGTCTAAATGTGCACATATAATAAGGCAGCAAGTGAATTATGTACGGATGTTGACCTGGTTTGTTGACTATTGTCACAGTAGATATCAGTGAAACTAGAGATGTTGATGATACATAACTGGTCTATTTGATTCGGTTTTGGGTTAGGAAGTACAAAATGATTTCATTTCAATTTGGTGGTGGTTTATCTAGGATTCAAATTTTAGTGCAAGACACAAAGAATCAAATCACAAGAACAAATAATTTGAGATTGAAATAACAAAAAAGAACATGATAATTGGCCACGCTTGATGGTTGACTTAGCTTTGAGGTTGAGATTATTGAAGTCAAAAGAGAAGTTAACAATGATAAGTCATTTGTATCAAGTTTTAATAAGGTTTGTAAAGTAGAGGAGTATTTCTTATTATTTTTAGAAACAATAAGGGTTACTTTTGCAACTTGGTAAGTGGGTTGTTACTAATTTTTTGGTTAACTGAATAGTTTAACTTTTGGGGCTTTTATTAGATGATGATTGTGAGATCAATTGTAATTCTCTTTCCTTTACCTCTTTCATGTAATAAGCAGTGATTCAGCAGTTGATGATAATTGAATTTTTATGAAGATTGAAATTTGATTGTTCTTAATTTATATGGTGATTGTTAACAAAAAGGACCAAATATGGAATCACTATAAATATTTATCTATAATTGTATGACAAGCAATATATATGTCACGTCTAGAAATGTATACTCAACTTATCATTTTCCAAATCTTGTATAGATGTATAAAGAAATTATTAGGCTATGTCTTGTGGGAGAAGCGGAGGGCGCGAGGGGAGTGCCACTTTTCACTCATGGCGCAGAAGACTTTGGAGAGTGGCACGTGGAAAACATTGTGGGGGTGGGTATTAGGCCATGTGTTGTGGGAAACGGGTATTTCAATTGTAATTCTCTTTCCTTTACCTCTTTCATGTAATAAGGTTTGTAAAGTAGAGGGGTATTTCTTATTATTTTCAGGTTTTACATTTTTGCCACATAAACTGCCCCGTAAATTTTGTTTTTTACATTTTTGCCACGTAGACTAATTAGGTTAGATCTTTGTTAGTTTTGGGGTGATGGAACAAACCAAGTTGGGAGTATTATCCGCCAAAGTGAAAGTTGGGAGTATTATCCGCCAATAGGTGAAAGTTAAGAATATTTAAATCCATTTACCCTTTATTAACTAAGTAACACTAAAGAGTTCAATATAAACATACCTTTGTTGTTAAAACTTAATTATTTTTTCTGAACGGTCAAATTTCATCCAATGTTAGTTCTTAGTGGGTATTGAACTCATGACCTCCATGTTAGTACACCAAGTTAGTTACCACTACACCACGAGGGGTGAGGCTGTTAAAACATAATTATGAAATACTAGCATATTCAGGCCATTTTATTTTATATATTGTATTTATTTTTTGTGCAGTGAGAGATTGTGGCTTTAGGAAGAAGTTGAAAGGTTGGCAAATTGAATAATGGAAAGGGTATGCATCATTTATCTTAGACGAATGGGTGTGGAGAATGGGGAGGGGAACGGTGAGTGACACATCAGCGTGTCACCGGCGGTAACCACCCTCTGTAACACCCCAACCGATGGCGGAAACATCGGGATGTCACGTATTGACGATTGTTCAGTAGCTCATGGTAAATAATAAATTTCATTAAATGATTTAAATAAATTACATACAATTGTTCTAAGAATTTGTACATTAAAATGAAAAATACTAGCTACACATCTTCAAGCATTAACTCTAATCTTCAAGCAAGCTACAACCTGAAACATGTTAAGTTGGAAAAATGGGGGGTCAACTATAAATAGTTGGTGAGAATACATAGGTTTTTGAATATAATAGATAACAATAGTTTGTACAACAATCACAGTTGTATAATGATAGAGTATGAGTCCGACATGTAACAATGCGTCTTTTGTACAATCAAACCTTGTGTCGACTGAGACCTAACTCGCAAGTTAGTAAAAGTGTAACTGTTATCGATCATCCCTGAATTTATGCGGGGGGGATGGGTTTGTCAGACCTATAGCGCTACAATCTAAACAGGCGGCTTGATCAATGTTAATGATTGTACTGTGTCTTTTTGTTACAGTCAAATGATAGAATGAGTAAATGATAGTGTAATTGAATCACAAGTTTCAATAATGTAAGAATGAGTAAATGATAGTATATAAAATGCTTAAACATGTTTCACCCCAAAATGTAAAACAGAAAAAGGGGCTATGTAAACTCACATTAGCAAAGCATCAATTCCTTGTAATAGAATAAATGTGGTCCAAACGTTGCCAGGTATTACCCTAAGTTCAAGGCAATAAAATAAGTGTTGGGGAAAGTCTAAAATTTCTAGTCTAGAGGTATTCTAGGGTTCCTAATTTGGGGATAAGTAATTATTTAATTATTAATTAGGTAAATTGTTAATAAATAAAAGAAATTTGGAAAAATAATTAAATAAAAGACTATTTGTAGATTTTTGATTAAGGATGGTCATATTATAAGGTTTTAAGTATGAAAATAATTTTTATAAAATTATTTTCTCAAAAATTATATAATTAGTATATTTATTTCTATTTGTTAAAATATGATTTTAATATCTAAAAATATCAAAATTAAAGAAATTTCAAATTAAAATTTATATTTATGTTCTAAATGAACAAAAATAATTTATGTAAAATTTGGGTATAAAAATATTGAAAAATGAATTTATTATGAATTTAATACGATTAAAATAGATTAAATTGATTAAAAATAAATTAATTACTATTTTTCAAAAACAAAATTTATTTTTATGAAGGTCATTAGTTTATAAGTCTAGAATAAGTTTTGTGAAATTTTTTTAAATCTGTGTGGATATATTTATAGAATTTTAAAATTATTAATGAATAAACTTGTAATATTTATAATATATAATAAATAAATGATTTTTGAAAATTTAAAAATTGTATAATAAACTTTATCATCAGATTAGTATAAAATAATTTTTATTGAATTTATAAAGCACTTTTAGTATTTTAAAACTATTTTAAAAGATTAATAGGTTAAATATATAAATAAATAGGTTAAAAAAAATGTTTGTGGTTGGCAAGAATCGAACCCGCGTCTGACCCGGGTTTGGGATTTTAAATCACAAGCCTAGACCGACCCTGAGAACGTTTAGTTTTGGTTTTAATTACTTTTAACATCATTTTGGATTAAATCAAGAATTTGTAAAAAAAGAAATGTGGTGAGCCAGACTCAAACTCCAGTCCCCACCGGGTTCAAGCTTTTAAACAACAAGGGTATAACCAACTGGTCTACTGGTCAGTTGGTGATTTATTTCAGTTTGTATTAAATAAGAGCGATGACTGCACAGTGTCATCTTCCCCAATTTATAAACAAGAACCCGAAAATCCTAATCAACCATATACGATATTATAGCCTAATTAACCATAGGGTTATTAATTATCAAGGGCCGATTAACATATAGGAATAAGGGATTAGAATCAAACCTTAGTATGAAAGCTCTATACCACGAGTTAAAGACACGGTCAAACGCGAACGAATCGTGCTCAGTGATGCTTAGTTTACAGAAATTGAGAGTAGGAAAAGAATTTTCGTGTGTTTAGGCTATAGGGGAAGGATTCAATTTATATAATAACACGCGTATTCTATGATTTAGGAAAGTTGACCCAACCTAAACTAAAAACGCGATTTCAATCCATAATTGGTATGATTTAATGAATTTTGGCGTGGGGAATACGCGTGTGATCTGTCCATTAACGAGTTACCATATCAGGGATCAAAATGCCGCGTGATTTCAAGTTAATTGGAAGGATTGGTCATGGTTGACTTCTGTTTGTTGACTATGGTTATTAAGGAAAGTGTTTGTATTAAAATGCATGGGAAATTTTCACAAACGGGCTCGTAGCCCAGTTGGTTTTGTTGATGGTGTCTAAAACTCAGACCGGTCCAAGGTCCTGAGTTCGAATCCTATTTCATGCCATGCCTCCTTTTTTTTAATAAAGCAGGTTTGAGAGTTGGGCCAGGTTACTGGGCTGGGTCTTGTGGGTTTCTGATTGGGCTCTGAAAATCAAGTGAAATTTGGGCTCAAGGATAGGTAGGCTTAGTGGGACTTGGGTTTTGGTTTTGAGTATTATGGTTTGAGTTATTGTATATAAAAAAAATTATAAATAAAATCTGAAAATTATTATTATTATTATTATTATTATTATTATTATTATTATTATTATAGAGAAAAGAAAAAGAAATTGTTTTGAAATAAATGAAAATAATTAGGCAAGGTTAGTATATTTGTACTAAAGAAAGTATAATATAGGTAAAGTGGTGATTTTACTAATTCAACAATTGGGAAAAAATTCATGATGTTACACCCTCCTCCCTCCCCGAGCTACTTTCTTTGTCCTTTTCCTTCTTTTCTTTTAAATTAAATAATAAAAAATGAAAGAAAGAATCATTTCTCTTAAAAGGGGGAGGGAAATGACATGGCGCTGATGTAGACAAGGGGGGAAGGAGGAAGGAGAACCACACCCCAATAGCCTTCGAATATAAGGTAACTTGATCAGAAATGAAATAATTACATAAATAACTATGATATGTTGTAGATATTATATTAACTAAAAGCTCATGATGAAAAAAACTACAAAGCATGCTTGCTAAATTGAGGCTGAAAGTTTGAGTGTAGATATGTTTCTTAAAGACTTCTTAAGAATGCTTATAACCAAGTAAAATATACCATAAGTTAACCTTTATTTATATGTAGAAAATCAATTGTTCTATTGTATTTTTTTTTTTTTGAGTCCATGCTTAATTTTGTTTATTTAACTAGCTTAAAGTAAATAGGTCAAATTTGTCCCATAATTTATTTTTTGGTTAAACAACCTCCTAAATCATTTCATTAAAGAATGGAAGTATAAAAAGAAACAATGTACTTTTGCAATGTACTAATTATATTTGACTGCTAAACTCTCTATAAAAACTTTGGACAAAAAAATAGGATCTTAGTCAACCTAGCTTGATCCAGACCAAATATATTTCCTTTTTTGAACAACTACCCGACCTGTCTGACCAACCAATTTTCGCCCTCTTCCTCATCATCAATATATATAAATGTATATCTATCTTTTCATATTGGAGCAACAAATTTTGCTTGAGAGCGTGTACTTTTTACGAGAATAGCCTATAGAGAAGTTGGAAGAGATCTGCACAAAAAAGACGTGACAAAACAAGTTCTGTATGATATACTATTGAGTGCTGACCAGCCATTAAGAGATTGTTAAGTTATGATAGCTTCTTTCCCTATAAATTTATCCACTGTCCTCCGGTTTCCCTGCACCACCACATTAATACTTTTAGTTTTTGGAAGAGTATCTTCTACTCAAACTTTTTTCTTACAGCAAAACTACTCAACTTTAAATATTATTATTCTATTATGAAAATTTTGTAGATGGTAAAATAAAATAACCAACATAACTAACCTTAAAAACAACTTTCTTGTTTACTGAAAATGGATAATGCACACATCTTTCGGACCCATTTTCAGAAATAGCATCCCCATTTACCTAAATTATTCACCGATCACATTTGTTAGCACACATCTTTGGGACCCATTTTCAAAAGTTTTGTGTTCATTGATGGTGACCAGAAATATGAGTTCTAAATACAGATTGAACATATAATCAGATTTCACATAAACACCACCACATATCAGATAAAACCGTAGTTGTAACATCAAACACATAAGAAAGCGAAGTCGGCTAGTCAGGCGAAATAGCAGATACAGAGGCAGAACAGAAACAACCTATAGAGAGGCCGAAATAAAGTGTTTTACCAGGTGACTTACCTACGAACTTGTTAATTTTTAGAGTCGTACACCCAATTACAACTGGCTGTGAAGTGATGATGTTGCTCCATAACGCCACTGTTATTTCTTTGTTACTGATAAATATAGAGAGAAATAATGTAACTTCAGTGTTTACAATGGAAATGTAAAATAAATATGCATAGTTAGAACACATATTTCAGCTACTGTAGTATGATTTCAACCTCAAATAAATGTAGTCTGAATAGTTGCAACAGCCATGTCCATGGTTTCATGATGGTGTGACGATACAGTCGGCAACAACACTCTTATCAAAGATTAGTTTGTGGTCTATGAAAATAACAGCAGACAACTACTGATGGGTCAAACCTCTGGTGAAGCAAACTGCTGATGACTCAAACTGTGGCTAACTTCTGATGAAGAGGTCAGCCAGTGATTGAGTCATCAGCAGTTTGCTTCATCAAAGGTTTGATCCATCAGTGGTTATCACTTCATTAGTGGTTATAACCTCATCAGAGGTTTGAAGCAACAGCAAAACCATGTGACATAAAGCTTCTCATCAGATTCAACAGCAGTTAGTATCAACTGTTGACCATTGATAAACAGTATTATTCAACAGCAGTTAGTATCGACACTGAACATAGATGCATCATATTTCTTAAGTCATGCCATGTATGTTATTTGACTTTTTAAAAATAGTGACAAAAACGTTGCAAATCACAAAATAATCATAATCAAACCTTTGTTCCAAATAGTGTCATTCTGAACCCATTAAGTGATTGTCTTTCAATATCTTGAGCGACCATATAAACAATCTGTAGCAGTTGCGATCACCGTATTTTCCATAATAATGTGTTCTTTACCCAACTTTTTATTCTGCAAATGCAAAGAAGAAATAAAAACTCAGAATATGAAATTGCAGCCAAAGAGAATCCAAAATCAAATGAAAGCATTGATATTTCTTACAAAACAGGTTGTGTTTGGATGTGCTTATGTTAGCGTTTAAAGGATAAAACATGATCCAAAACGATTCATTTATAGGTAATTAGATACAAGCTCGAAACTGCCACCTCTAGAAATATATATCCAGGATCTAACATATTTGAGCAATATGAGTTATGACACCTCCCTTTGTATTAATATTCAAAAAAATATTTAAGAAATTAGAGCACTTACATTCCAACATTCTTGACTACAAGAACTCCTGAGAGTAAGAATCTTAGAAGGATGTCCTGGTCCACCCTGTTTCCTCCCATAGTTAGAAACATATTTGTCAGCGACTAATGTTTTTTTGTTTTAAATACAAAACAACAATTTTGAATATAAATTTATTATTTACCTCAAATCTTCTGGAAGCTATGAGAAATATATCAGGTGATGGCATGTTGAGCAAAAGAGGTAGCTGAAAATAGCAATACTTCTGATTAAGATTGTGAATGTTATTATATATTCATACATTGTTTCTAACAATTTATATAAATATCTTTACAAATGGACAAAAAAAGATAAACTTCACACAACAATAAACTAAAGAGTAGTAAAGAGCAATAAAAAAATATAAAACTTACATATCCATTGCAAGTCTCCACAACTTTCTCAGCTTCTTCAATTGTACTCATTGTCACAAACCCAAACCCTCTACTCTGTTCATATCATGTTCCCAGCTTTTACAATTTCTGGATAAAAGCCTTCTCATAAGTCTGCAAATTATTAGCAACACCAAACATTATTAAACAAACAAAACACTATTCACATCATTCAATATCCAAATGTTAATATCCCAACCAAATTGATTAAATTAGCTTAATCAAACTAAAAACTCATCAACAAATAGCAAATTTTAAATCTTTGATTAAAATATGACAAAATCAGTCTAATCACTGCAATTAAAAACTAATTTCCGAAAGCTGATAGCAATTAAACACTAAATTTCAACACATTATGATAAAAAATCAAAACTTGAATAAAAAAATACCAAAAAATAAAATGCCTAAATATGTGATCACATTAATTTTTTGAAATCTGGATCTGGATTTAACAAACAAAGCATAGAGATTGTTTCTTTCCTTCTTTTCATCTAAAATGCCTAAATATGTGATCACATTAATTTTTTCGTCTAAAACGCCTCATTTCCCTTTTGTATTTACATCAACTGTTTTAGCTGCCAAAGGGGGCAAGCTAGAAAATGCCCAGGAGGGTAGAATTTATGAATAAACTAGCGTTTTCCTAAATTACCAATCTATACATATATATATATATACATACGACACACATATACATATGTATAAGTACCCACATGTGCAAGAGAGTATAAGACATAATTAATATAGTTCCTACATCCATTTTGTCCCATATTTAATAAATTATTCCATCATACCTTTTTACTAACTAAAAATGGTTAAATCATTCATCAACACTGGGATTTATAAAGCTTCCTAACCTTATATAGCTACCACCATTTTTCCATTTTGTCCCACTAATTCTAGACACTAGAACACTTTAAATGAAGTGTCTTATCTTTGCATTCTTTCTAAGATTTGTCAACCTATGGGATTTATGACTTAACATTTGTAGTAAGATTCCTTAAATCTCCATGGATCAAGAATGTGGGATTTATGACTTAACATTTCGGCCGCCACCCCCCCTCCCCCATATCAAACCAAATCTTTTTTTTATTCAAGTCAATCCCATGGTTAGCACATGTTAATTTAAGATCTAGAATGATCATATGTATGGACAAGGTTTAAGAGATTATGTTCCAACATAATCTATGTGTAATCACTTCACTTGACTAGGTAATATGATCCTAAGACAAGATTATGTTCCTTAATTCCCATACACACTTGGTCAACTTCAAAACTTTAGCCAAATATAGGAAGATCCCTTAATCACTTTGAAACATAGAAGATTACTAAACCAAAGTAGCTAACCCTTGACTTCTTGGAACCCTCCTAGCCGTCGCCCCCTTACACCCTTACAAGATCTTTTTTTAAACACCACAACACATCTAATCATCCACCAACATAAGTGTT
This sequence comes from Ambrosia x helenae, assembly GCA_030844895.1. Taxonomy (NCBI): domain Eukaryota; kingdom Viridiplantae; phylum Streptophyta; class Magnoliopsida; order Asterales; family Asteraceae; genus Ambrosia; species Ambrosia x helenae. Next base: position 20,628 of record JAUTDX010002382.1, on the reverse strand, counting down.
GTCACATTATGGAAAGATGTAGAACTTTAAACTCCTAGATTAGTCACATTATAAGATCTTGAGCCAACATAATCTAGTGATATGTCACCATCTTGTAACTTGGTTAAAAGGAGATTCTTGATTAGAAAGCCTAATGTGATTTAACCCTACACTAAAATGGATAGATCTTCCAAAGCATCATAAACCCATGTCAAGATACTTGCCTAAACAAGACATGGTGACCCCTTTTCTTGGTATACCCAAATCGTCGCCCCCCCCCCCCCCCCCCATAGCACCCTCTAATCTTTTTTTAACCAAAATCAACTCCTAATTACACATGTGTTGATTAGAAGTCCAAGATGATCTTTTGTAATGTCACTTATGCTTGGAATCCATCTAACAAAATCATAAGATTAGTCTCCATCTAAGACAAGACTTGGACTTGAGATATGCTAGTAAGATTTGAGACAAATAAGATTGTTAACCAAACATAGAAAGATTCTTAATCACCCATAGTTCCATAAGAGTTGACCTTCCCAAAGTGTTAATCACCATCCTACTTTCTTCCCACCTCCACCAGTATATAAGGAGGCCTTGTGTAGAAGATCATCACACCACAAACTCACACAAACCTCTCTTTCCCTCTCCCCATTTGCGACACACACACACCCATCCATCAAGTCCTATGAGCAACTAAGGATAGCCAGTATCTTACATTCCTTCTTGGATCCACTAGGAGGTATGAACCCTAAACACTTTTGTTTCCTTACTTTGATTAGTAATCACATGGTTCACCATTAATGTTTCCTAACAAAACAACACACTAACATAATGTATATGTGTGTGCGAGCGTGTATAAGTGTACATATATGTGTGCGTGCGTGAATACATAAACGTGTGTGTGTATGTACGCATGATATATATATATATATATATATAAATACACACATGTATACGTGTACAAACATGTAAGTGATTTAAGTTATAATATTAACATGTATTAATGACAATAGATGTGTAAGCAAGATCCATGTATATGTATTTATATGTGTGCGTGCGTATATATATAGTATGTATGTATGTGTATAGCAAACTCAGAGGCATGGATAGTAATGTGTATGGACTACCAAGATGCATATGTAAATGGGTACGTATGTGCAAGTGTAGGTCCCATGGACATAACTACCAATGGTTATCTGTTGGAATATACATATGTAGATATATGTGTATAAATATGTTTGTGTATGTGTAAATACACAGATATGTGGTGTTGTGTGTACATATAAGATCAAGTGTAGTTGTGGACAATATAACTCATTTTCTAATAAGAACATATGTTTTATAATTAATAACATGTGTTAGGAACCAAGATCTATTTTCCTGTCAAAACTATTATTTTTAAGCAACATAGATGTCACCAAGAAAAGCTAAACAAACATACCGCTAGAGATTGGGTGAACCACGAGTACCATGGATTACATGTTTGTATAAATCTAAGGTACCCATGCATGTATATAGGATGAGATACCTAGTTGTCGGACATACACTTTTGCTAGACTACACGCGGACTTGAGGTGAGTTCTCATAGCCCCTTTTTACTGTTTTATGTTTTGGGGAAAAGCATGCATTGTTTACTTGTTTTTAGAATGAATTCCTAGCCGACCGTTGTACATGAGACGATATGTTTAAGAGTACTCGCTAAAGCCCTCATATATTAGTTTATCATAACCATTAACTATGGATTTAGGCTAGAAACACATGAATAGATCTATTGGGTTGACACCCCCACTCTCAGTTAGTCGCTCTAACCGATATATATATATATATATATATATATACACGATATGAGAGTGCTTGAATTTCTTTTATGACGATTCATTGCCTTAAGTGTGCAATGTGTGAGGCACCACTCGTCAAGGTTTGGTTATGGACTCATGATGGTTTATCATCATTGCTCTTGGCTAGGCAATGATGGGTCATTCAAGGAATTTCATTAAAAACTTTACATTTTGTTTACAAAACCCGTGAACTCACCAACATTTTGTTGACAAAGTTTTTATGCTTGTTTTTTCAGGTAACTAAACTATGGATGGAACTTGGGATATGATTGGGCATACATTCACGACTACCACCTATTGTGTCATTAAAACTTTTGACCCCAAGAAGGGTTTTAAAATGTATCTTGTGAAGTTTGTTGTTGTCGAACACGTTTGGTACTTTTATAAATAAATAAATATGAATGTTTGCTCAAATCTCGTGCTTGAAAACCTTTCGTGGTTACACCCCATGTTTCCGCCTAGGCGGGGTGTGCCAAAACCCTTCTAATGTGCAAACACCTGATAATCCAGGATCTGTTCCAATCATAACCACTGTTAAGCATCAATCTACAGTGGCTTTAGAGAAGAGAATTGATGAAAGTGCAAACCAAAAGGCAGAGAAAGAGTTGTTAGTTAAGTTGAATGCGAAAAAGGAGCGAGAAGCCAAAGCTGCCGCATTGATTAAACAAAGAAAAGTGTTGCAAATGAAAGAGGAGGATATAGGCTCATCAAAAAGAAGAAAAGTACATAGAAGACATGCAAAAGAAAACCTAACATTTCCTACAAACACTGATAGCCAACAAACCACAAAATTACCAGACAAAACATTAATCCAAACAATATCTGTTCCAATTGAAAATGTGCAAACTAATGTTGCCACCACAGATCAAGCATGTATCTTCAAAGTACCAAAAGGGCTTTCAGAACTTGTCCTTGACTTAGAAGTAGTAAAAGCTGAGATAGACTCTTTCTACTCAACAGATGATCCATTGTCACTGTCCTTCAAGTCTCTTGAAGGTTTTCAAAAGCCTACGAATATTAAGCAGTATATAGAGTTGAAAGAAAAACATGTTGACATTCTTTTAAAGCAGAAAAGTGTTGGAAAAGATGACAGGAAAATGCAACTAATTTTACAGAATTTACTCAGCAAATTAACAATTTTAGAAGAATACTCAAGCAAGTTGTCGAAGACAGTGTCTAACAGGCCAGCTGATTCTGATATAGAAAACATTTTGAGAGAAGGATATCTTACTGAAATAATGAAAACCAAAACTTACAAAGCATGAGAAGTGATTTTCCTGGTTGGGATTCTAAGTCACTGGAGAATGAACTTAATAGAATTAAAGAGATGGCTAAAGAACCTAATCGCAAACAAACTCCACCAAACTGGAAGAAGGGTAAACAAACTGACCCAAAAAGAGTTTTATAGTTAAAAAGAATAAGAAGGAGTTGGTGGCTGCTGATTATGGACCGATGACACAAGTTTCTAAATGGAAGGAATCAACACTGATGGATTCTTACAAAAAGCTTGACGAACGAAGGAAAGTTGATCCAACTCTGCCAAGAAAGCCAAATTATGATGATGAAGACCAACCAGCTCGAAACAACAAAAAATAAAAAACTCTATTCTCAATAGATGATCTTATGACAGACAGATTGGGGGAAATGATCGGGTAAAGTAATCCATCAGAATCAAGAACAGAAAAGGAAGAGGTTGATAACGACAGTTTGTTGAATACTTAACAGTTGCTAACCCCAACAGATGGTAAACACTGACTATTAATATAGCATCTATTATATTTCTGATGATATTGACTGGCAATGAATATAAGATCTGTTTAAATACCATCTATTATATTTCTCATGATACTGAGTAGCATCTGTTATATTAATAATGATAGTGAGTAGCATCTGTTATACCTACAATAACATGGTACAACAATATTTGAATAATAGGAAATTCAACATAATAGATATTACCTAACAGACTATCTATACTTAATATTGAATATTTTAGGTAAAAATTGACATTTTTACTGAAAAGTAAGGTTTCTAAAAAGTATGTAAAATCAACATAATATAGTTCCATTCAAACTGATATAAAACCAACTATAATACAATAATAATATCAAAAAATAAATTGTTGTCTACTAAATTCACATTTAATAATCAAAAAGTTGATAACTCTTAGGCTTAGATCGCATCTTCCGGGTCTTTTGCATGTAGAGGATAGGTCACTAACGTTTAGTTTATCAGAATCTTCAAACCTATTTTACCATTGGGAGTTATAGTACAATCCATTACAGCATCGGTGGCAGAGGAATCACCCGTAACAGACACAACATCCTTCAAACAATTCACAAAAACAAATAACGATCTATTAAATAAGAACAAAAACTTCACAAACACCTTAATCAACTTAGAAAAAAACATACTCACCTTTAAAATCAGTTGGCTACCACCCTGCTCAGATTCTGATTGGTTAACAGATTTCAATTCGCAATCTGCCTGACTGACCTAGAGATTGTACATACAAAACAAACATACGCAAGTTAATTGTTGAGACAGCATTCAAAGCTAAAAGATACTAAACAATTCCTAAAAATCGTTTAATTTATTACCTCATCCACGTTTAACATCCATTACTATTAACAGCAATTAACTCAGGAACTACGACTGGATTATCATATATTTTCATGACTGTGTAAACATGGGAGTCGTTTGTAAGATTGTATCCAGAAACATCAATTTTAAAAACCATCATCTTATCAATCAAGCGAAACAATTCTTGAGGCAAACTTTTACTATCACCAAGCTTCAACTGCCTTTCTCTTATACGACTTGCAGATGATCCGACAACTCTCATAACATCTCGGTCAAACATCACAAAGGATACACTACCAGTCTCATCCTGAACCCTGACATGCACCTTGAACCTAAAAAGGATAGACGAAAAGGTTATCTAAAAACATACATACTAATCATTAAAAGCAAATATAAAAAACAAATTGTACTTAATAAGTTCTAATTACATTGTAGTGGCGAAGGTACAATGACATTCACACTTGGAACAAAACAAAGCAGAAGCAGACAATTTGAGAGTTTCTTCAGTAACATTTTCATGAAGCTGTAAGAATTCTGATTTAGTAATCACGTTCCCCAAACATCTGCGACACGCATCATAAAACCAATCATAGCCTTCTTGCACATTTTTTGTTGTCGCAACTACAACACAAGACATTGGCTGCCAAAAAATAAAAATAAAGCCTATATTACTTAACAAAAAAAAATTGTAATAAGGGGAACAAATATTAATCATAATTAAAAAATATTAAAACTGTATTAATCTCGATAAGCTCGTCAACACGTTTCTTTTCAGAACCAACAATGAAATCCTAAAGCAATGGGTAAACAGAGTGTTCTGAAAGTAATGTTTGAGAAGTAGAAGCAGCATCTTGTCCTTGCTTCAATATAAGCTAAAAAATAGCTCGAGTTAATAAAAGAAACAAAAAAATTTTAATTTAATTATAAATCCATAAAAAACCACACTGTACCTCCTTTTTAACTCCTTCACCTCAATTAAATCTACATTCAGAAACATCCGAGTTCCAAAGTTGTCACTTTCAACTATAAATTGATCTAAATATATATATTAAATCACAATGAACTGACAAAGTATTAATAACAGGAGTATAAAATAAATTACCTTTGGACTCCTTAACCTTGCCATGCTGTATTACAACCATTCTATGGTCATTACCAGCGTTTTGAGAATTTAATTTGTTAAACTGTTATGTATAAACATCCCACATAGTTCATCGCAATACCGTATCACTACATAGAATCAATACACAAACATAGGTAAATATATATAAAAAAAAATATAAAAATTAAATAATGATTTGGTTGATTTATTAGATTACCACTAATCAAATTAAACAAAAACTGGGAAACGCTTACTCCAAGTCTTGAATATCAAAATTCATCATTTTGGTTTCTTTAGGAGGTCGTTCAAACACATCCAGACCTCCATACTAAATGAGACCACCGGCAACATCTAGAAAATATACATATAATTCAAAACATGAAACAAAAAATTTTAATATACTGAATATTAAATTTAATTTAAGAAACAAACAGACAAAAGTTCTTTTGCTTCGCCTTTAAGAATATCTTTAAAAGCATTGAAATTAAATCCATACTCAACACCTTGCCAACCAACAATACGGCTAACTGTGGTAGAACGATAGAAGTTGATCTTATAATCATGTGCTATAACTTTGTATGGATCCTTGTTTTCACCGACACCAAACTTAGATAGAATAACGACATCATCCTCTTGAAGTTGATGGTCAAAAAGGTGGATCAATAACAACAGCTTAAATAACATAAGGTAAACAAAAAACAGGGCACAGACAAAATTTTTATTTATATCATCAACAGCAACATAAAATAAGGTTAGACAAAATTTCCATCTTAAAATTTTCTTTCCACTAAACATCAACAAAAGAACTGAAACAACATAACATAAAGTAAACGAAAGCATGACGGAAACAATATTTATGTTTATATCATGAATAACAACATATAAAATAACCTCGGAGAAATATTACATTACCTGCTCATCAATCAATATCATTTCTATCTTAAAAATTTCTTTCCACTTTCGTATGATACGAACCTTCAGAAACCAGATATCTTTGGGTGGGTTGAGATCACAAACAAAACTATCAATTTTGTTATGAAGGTCCATTGAGAAGATTTTAACAAAGAATTCGAAAAGAGATTTTATGAATTAATTTGTGAAAGAAAATGGTTGTGTATAAGGAATGCATCTGCGATGATAATGATTATATAGCTGCAAAAACCACACTTCCCTATGTTAATTCAAAATTTCCGTCTTAAAAATTCAAAAAGTTAAGGGTTGAATATGTAGTAAACAGATGTTCATAACAACTGCTTATAGAAAACAGATGTATAGAAGAGCTCACTTATTGGTCTGAACAGCTGTTAGTAAACCGAGGCTAGCAAACAGATGCTTTTAAACTAAACAGCGGTACTTTCACGTGGCCCACGTATTTTTCTGAATATTTTAAGGTGATTATTGACGTCACTTTTTGCATCACGCAGGCATTGGTCGCCTGTCTCTCCGCTTGACACATCAGCTTTCTGACGTCACCCACGACTCTCCTATTATAGAAAGTATAGATAGATTAGACTGGTTTGTGTCGTATTGGACAGATCATTCCTGATTTTATAAAATTAAAAAACATATATATTAACAATACTATACTCAAATTAAAGAGAATAAAATGCTCATTTTTATGATGTAATTTTTTTGAAAAAAAATATTAACATATGAAAAAGTTATGGTCGTTCAAAAATCGTGGGGGTAGTTGCCTTAAAACATGGGGAAAAGGTAACTATTATTTAAATAAGCAAAAATTGATTAAAGTTGAGGGAATTAAAATGTAATTACGATAAGGTAGTAAAATGTAAAAGTGTTCGAATGACAATTTTACCCCATTTTAGGATTGTACATTATGCATTAAATAAAAAAAAGGTTCTGAACTTTTGGGTATCTTAAACTACCGATCCCTCATTCATTATATATAGTATAGATTAATTACATGGTTTAAAAAAATATAGGTCTTAAAATTATAACTGTAATATCTCTTTTTTGTTATTTAATAAAAATATGTAATTTAATATATATTTCCTTTATTTATATACTTGTAATTTAAATTGTTTAACCCGTATAATACACGGATTTGTATTTATTTTATTTATACACTTATGCTAACTGTAAAATAAATAAAAAATCTAGCTCGTGAAATTCAGAGGAGATAACTAACTAATAAAGTAAAAAACTAAAGATGATCATAATAATAATGAAATGATAAAATAAAGAAGAAAAAAAAAAGCTTCATTTGATTCGACAAATTAAAGGATTTTTTTTTAACAGAAAACTTTCATTAAAAAACAAACAAGTCCTTAAAACAAGGACCGCCCCAAAATTACATCATATACAGAGGATACATCACCCAATCATCCCAAACAATGTCCTTAAACCTAGACCGATGTTTAAGCTAAAAGAAGCATAAAGCCTTAACTCTCGCGACAATCTCCACCACTTGGGGCTTTGAATTCTGGAAGATCTTTTTATTCCGTTCATGCCAAATCAACCGGCTAGTCGCCATGATAATACCCCTTAAAACATTTTTTTCCCACTTTGACTTATTGCAAAAACAATCCATCCGCAGCATATCTTGAACCGATTCAACCCCCCAACCGAAAATTCTGCACCAGTTCCATATCTTACTCCAAACCCCAAACGAGAAGCCACAACTAACCATGATATGCGAACTATTTTCCTACACAGTCTAACAAAGCGGGCAAGACAAATCAGGAATATGTAGCCTTCTTTTGAACAACGCCGCACGGGTCGGGAGCCGGTCTAGTTCCAATCGCCAAGTAAAAATGTTTATCTTTAAAGGAAGCCACGATTCCCACTTCTTGTACTGAACCGGAGTATCATAACGCTTCGTCCACAGCCACTTTTTCACCGCCGCTACCGAGAAAGCCCCGTTAGTCTCCTGGCTCCAGACCCACGAGTCATTAAAATCGGACAATTGGACTTTAACCAATAAATTTTGCACGTCTTGGGCTTCAGAAATCAACTCAACCGTATTAGTATTATAACTCCAATTCTCAGATATCATCAATTTATTCCCAACCATCTTAAGCCTCTGTCCTATAGTTGCATTTTTTTGATGATCTTGGGCAAATAACTTCGGCCATCTAACCATGAGAGGAACTTCTCCATACCAAATATCTTTCCAAAAGCTGATACTATCCCCTTTCCCAACTTTACTTTTTAAGCAGTACTTGAAGTACTTCCCATCAACTACCAAACCCTCCAAAAGACGAACAATACTTTTCCAGCATCCCGAATATCCAGTTTTTACCGGAAGGAAAGACCAACGCCCCCTGCCCCGTGAATACATTCGATCACCTTTCGCCACAAACCAACTTTATCCGTTTTAAATCTAAACGCCCATTTAGCTAGCAACGCCGTATTAAAATCTAATATATTAGCCACACCCAAACCGCCATCTTTTTTAGGCCGGGTCACAACCTCCCATGACACCCAATAAATCCCTCTATTCTCCTTACACCCGGACCACAAAAACTTTCTCATGATTTTTTTAATTAAATCAATCACCGAACTAGGAGCTTTAAACATTGATAAATAATAAACCGAAATCGAGGATAGAACTTATTTTAGGAGAGTAAGACGACCTCCCATAGATAATAATCTAGCCTTCCAACTATTCAATCTAGTCTGAATCGATTCCACCACCGAGTCCCAGTTAGAAACTCTATCCATGTTAGCCCCCACCTTAATGCCAAGATACAAAAACGGCATCTTTCCAACTCTACAACCCAACAATTGAGACATACTACTCATTTCCAATTCTTCCACACCCAACCCATAAAAGCACCGACTTGTGAAAATTTATCTTCAATCCCGAGCATAAATAAAAAATTCGGAGCAGCCGATTTGTAGTCTCCAAGTTATCCTTGTTCCATTTACTCAAAATGAACGCATCATCGGCGTACAACATATGAGACACCACAATCCCCCCATCCACTAAACTCACCCCTTCCAAGATACCTAAACTGATCGCTTTACTGAGCATACGATCCAAAGCCTCCATAACAACCAAAAATAAGAACGGTGACAACGGATCTCCTTGCCTAAGCCCCTTTTGACATTGGAACTCTAAGGTAGGATATCCATTCACTAAAACGGCCAAACGAGCTGAAGCAATAACACCTTTAACCCAAGAACACCATCTTTGAGGAAAACCCATTTGAGATTAAATCGACAAAAGAAACTCCCAACTCACGTTGTCGTAGGCCTTTTCAAAATCCATTTTCAAAAAGAAAGCTCGTTGTTTTTTCCATTTAACCCACCCAATAATCTCATTAAGAACAAGCACATCTAGAATGTACCTTTCTTTAAGGAAAGCGGATTGAGACACCGAAATTACCTTCCCAATAACCTCCTTCATTCTTGCCGCCATCACTTTCGAAATAAGCTTACTAATAACACCAATCAAGTTAATAGGTCTGTAATCTTTTAACCCAACCGGTGTTTTAGTTTTAGCAATTAATGTTATAAACGAGGTACTACAGACTTCACTTATCGACCCGGTATGATAAAAATCTTCAAAATCTTCATAAAATCATCCTCTAAATATCTCCAAAAATGCATTATGAACCTGAAGTTGAAACCATCAGGGCCTGGAGCTTTATCAGCCCCACAATCAAAAGCAGCAGCCTTGACTTCTTCTTTTGTGAAAGGAGCAGTCAAACCTGCAATAGCATCCTCCGGGACCTGTTTCAAATTATCACAAAGTAAACAAGGTCTAGAAGAGAAATCCTTCTTAAAAAGATTCATGTAATAGCGCAAAAGCTCCCTTTTAACAATAGGAGGCTTTGACACCCAAACCCCATCCACCATTAAACCCGGAATAGCATTCGCCGCCCTCCTTCCTTTAATACATCGGTGAAAAAAACCAGAATTCTCGTCTCCATTCACCGCCCAATTAACTCTAGATTTCTGATGTAAATCCCGATTTTTGAGATATAATAACTTCTCCAATTCTTTTTTATTTTCTTTCCAAACCCAAATTTCATCCTCTTCTAAATCCGTGTCCTCCATCTTCTTCTCTATACCCGCCAACTCATCTTTAATCAACGTAAGATGTTCCTCTTCTTTTTTACAAGTTTCTTTCCACCACTTCCTCAAAGCATTCCTAACTTCACCAAACTTTTTTTGAATAAGAACATCTGACTTCCCTATATATTGACAATTCTCCAACGCCTTAATAACCACCTGCTCACATCCATCCCTATCCAACCAGGAATTAAACCACCTAAAAGGCTTAGCCCCAAAATTTGAATCCGACACAGTAAGCAACAAAGGACAATGATCAGAAAACTCTCGAGGCAAGGTCCTTAAAGTAGCACTAGACCATTTACTGAAGAACTCCTGGCAAACCAGTATACGATCTATTTTACTCAAGTTGATCTCATTTCCTGAACCTGCGATGAATGCGAATCTATTCCCCCGCATAATATACTCTTGTAAGCTCGCTTCCTTAATGAAATATTTAAAATCGTTTGCCATACCTTTATTTATTAAACATTGAATTCTTCCGTTCCTCTTTCCACCTAACCACATTAAAATCACCGATAAATACCCACATGTCGTCGCCTGCCTGAATCAATTCTAACAACCGATTCCATAACGATCTTTTCTCATTAGCTATTTGGGGAGCATACACGTTAACAGAATTAAGTACAGACCCATCCTCAACCAAAATCCCCGAGGTAAGAATAAAGTTTTTATCTTCCACAGAACTAGTTTTAACGAAACTTACTGTTATCCCACATACTCACCAAATGTAACACCCCATTTTGTGATCAAATAAAATAGAAATGTTTATGAAATTTATGCCCTGTGTATTACATGATCTAGGCGTGAATAGCATGATTATTTGGTATATAAGAATCTAGTCGAGCCAATAGTATTATAAAAGACCTTTTAGTAAGATTAACAAAAGATATTATATTTGACCCTACCCTATTTTAATGAAACTTGGGTCAAAGCGTAGATAAAAATTAGCTTGTCTTAAGAGTATATTTGAAAGTTCGTAAAACGTTATAGTTTAGAAGTTATACGAGAAAAAACGAGCGAAGCAGTGGAAATAATTATAATTATAGGAGTAGCGTACGTATGTACTTATATATATATATATAGGGACCCTTATACGTGCCGCTGCGGTGGGGTTTGTCAGTACTACGCTGCGGTGTAGCTGGCATTAACTGTATGATAATATAGGTCATGGACCCGGTGAGGGTACCAGATTGACATAAAATGTCATGGACCCGGTGAGGGTGCCAGATTGACACGAGGTTATGATGACATGGGCGGGTACAAGTCATGAATAATTGAAATAATGTGGTTTATAACTTATGTATATTCATGAACTCACCAGCAATGTCTGACGTCATTTTAAGCATGTGTCACAGGTAGTGATGGCTAGTTCTTTGCGCCTGATGTTTATCCCGGACCCGTATGACAAGTGGAATAGATATGCTAGTTCGTGTGCTTGGATGAAAAAGTTCTATATCTCCGGCTAGGAATAGTTGATAACGTTTTGTACTTTTAAGTTTCCAACTTTTGTACCTTGTAGTTTATATATATGTTAACAAATAAGATGTTTTATGTGTAAGTTGGTATCAATTGTGTATGGTGCATCCTTATCTGGGTTTGGGCGTCACAGTTGGTATCATAGCCAAAGGTTTTAGCGAATTAGGTATTTAGTAGAGGTACCTAGGCTTCAACCTTCGAGATTAGGATTGCCTAAAGTAAGTTTTATACTTGAATTAACTTTTATGGATAAGGATGCCTAGAATAAGAAAGACCTGATTTCATTCCTAAGCTTACTACTGTTGGTTCTGATGTAAATGTTATGGATAAAGTTTAGTACGACCTCAATTAGGTATAGCATTTCGAATAATTAAGTGGGATGTGGTATACCAGAGAATTAGAAATGTAAATGTTCAGGACACGAGATTTTCGCAAGAACTAGCTGAGGCAAAAGCCCAGTAAGGGCAATGGACTTGTGTGTCTATATATGTGCTATATTTGAAAACGTGATTGTATTATGTATATTATGTGAAGTAGTTATTGTAGTTGTTTGTATATGAACAAAATGTTGAAGTAGTATTTTCTTGGAAACCTAGAAAACGTCGACTGGATCATCCAATAATCATGGGCGTCAATCTGAACCACCGGTTGAACCCGCTCGTCATAGTGAATCCGTAACCGTTAGAGATAATGTAATTGATCGAATAGCAGTGCGAGTCGCGGAAATTCTCGCCAACACACGGGGACATGAACGTCTGTATTCTGAAAGGCCTGTTCAATCTGAAATAAGCATCGCACACACACCAACTCTGCAAGAAAAACCTCGACAAGAAGAGAAGACGGGTGATCTTAAGATAAATAAGGCTAGCGAAGCGGAAATCAGTAGAGAATGCAACTATAAGACCTTTATTTCTTGTAACCCTCCCACCTTTGATAGAAAGAAAGGTGCTATTGAGGCACATGAATGGCTAAGTGAAGTAGAAGCCATTCTAGATGTTAGTTATTGTCATAAAAGGAATAAAGTTAGGTTTGCTGTACACTTATTTAAATCTGAAGCCTTGTTTTGGTGGAGGATACAAAAGCAAACTAAAGGTGATGATCTAGCCAATCGCCTAAGTTGGAAGGAATTCTCCGAACTCTTTTCACAATATTTTTGTCCACCAAGTGAGACGACAGGATTGAAATGGAATTTCTACACCTTAAGCTCGGAGATAAGACTTATCGGGAATATGTCACCAAGTTCAACGAAATGTCCAGATTGGTGCCTGATCAGGTAACAACAGAGGAGAATCGTATTAGGAGGTTTGTTTGTGGACTACCTTCAGAGTACCGCACATTTATCAAGGCAACCAAACCAACCACCTATTCCGAAGCGGTAGAAGCTGGGGCAACCATCGCTGCTGAAATACAACAGAAGAAAATCCAAGACCCTACTCCAAAAAGGAAATGGGACAATTCCCAAGACCAGAGGAAGACCAACGACAGGGATAATAAGAGGCAACGGGGACCCCCACCTAGATGCTCAACGTGTGGAAAGGGGCATTATGGTCCATGTAACCCACTGTTCTGTAGAAACTGTAAGAAAAGAGGACACGACTCCCGTGATTGTAAGGAGCCTCGTAAGTGTTTCAACTGTGGAGAAATAGATCACTATAGCTATAATTGTCCTAAGAAGCAGGAGGAACCTAATAGAGCAAGAGGAAGAGCCTTTGCTCTGAACACTGAAGAAGCTCGTAGGAACCCAGATGTCATAACAGGTACGTTTATCCTAAACAACTTCTATGCTAAAGTGTTGTTTGATACTGGTGCTGATAAAAGTTTTATATCTGAGCACTTTAGAGTTTTGATTAATCAAATTCCCTGTAAGTTAGATAAACCCTTTTTAGTAGAATTAGCAGATGGAAGGGAAGAAGAAATTATTGATGTTCTTAAGGGTTGTACTATCCTGGTTAATAATACTTCATTGCCTATAGACCTGTTGCCAATGAAACTTGGAGACTTTGATATAGTAATAGGAATGGACTGGTTAGCCAGTTACCAAGCTCAGATATTGTGCGATAAGAAGCAAATCCGAATTAAGGACCCTCAGGGGAAAACCGTGATAATTCATGGGAAAAACCTAGTAAACCCATAAGTTTCATTACTAGCATAAAAGCATCTAAGTATATTCGGAAAGCTCATCTAGCTTACCTAGTCTATGCCTTGGAAACTAAGGAAGAAATGAAGCTTGAAGGGATACCAGTAGTGTCCGAATTTCCTGAGGTATTCCCTAAAGATCATCCTGGACTACCACCTGACAGACAAATTGAGTTTAGAATAGACTTGATTCCGGGAGCAACCCCTATTGCTAAAGCCCCGTACCGCCTCGCCCTGACTGAAATGAAACAGTTAAAAACCCAACTCCAAGAGTTATTGGACAAATTCATACGTCCTAGCACGTCGCCCTGGGGAGCGCCTATTCTCTTTGTCAAGAAAAAGGATGGTTCAATGAGAATGTGTATTGATTACAGAGACCTGAATAAGATCACCATAAAGAATCGATATCCCCTCCCAAGGATCGATGATCTGTTTGATCAATTACAAGGTGCAAGTTATTTCTCGAAGATAGACTTAAGGTCTGGATACCATCAGTTGAAAGTGAGAGAAGAAGACATACCTAAGACTGCCTTTAGAACAAGATACGTCACTATGAATTCCTAGTAATGCCTTTCGGACTCACTAATGCACCAGCCGCTTTCATGGACCTTATGAACTAAGTCTGTAAGCCATACTTGGACCAGTTTGTGATTGTATTCATAGATGACATCCTTATTTACTCCAAGAGTAGAGAAGCTCACGAAGAACATCTCCGCGCCATTCTTAAGTTATTGAAGGAAGAGAAACTTTAGGCCAAGTTCAGTAAGTGTGAATTCTGGACTAGGGAACTCCAATTTTTAGGGCACGTGGTTAACGAAATGGGCATACAAGTGGATCCTACAAAGATTGGAGTAATTAAGAATTGGGAAACACCAAAGAACCCCACAGAGATTTGACGTTTCTTGGGCTTAGCAGGGTACTATAGAAGATTTATTCAGGATTTTTCTAAGATAGCAATGCCCTTAACAACTTTGACCCAGAAGAATACCCCATTTGTCTAGAGTAACAAGCAAGAAGAGGCTTTTAACCTTTTGAAAATGAAGCTATCTAGTGCTCCAGTACTTGAACTACCTGAAGGTACCGAAGATTTTGTGGTATATTGTGATTCTTCACACTATGGATTAGGGTGTGTGTTGATGCAAAGAGGGAAGGTTATTGCCTATGCATCTCGATAGTTAAAAATTCATGAAAAGAATTACACAACCCACGACCTAGAACTGGGAGCAGTAGTATTTGCCCTCAAGATATGGAGGCACTACTTATATGGTACGAGGTGTGTGATTTACACTGATCATCAGAGCCTTAAGTACATCTTTGAACAAAAGATGTTAAACATGAGACAGAGAAGATGGATGGAGTTGTTGAATGACTATGATTGTGAAATTCGTTACCATCCCGGAAAGGCTAATGTAGTGGCGGATGCCCTTAGTCGTAAGGACATAACAAAGCCTCTAAGAATACGCGCATCAAGGATCGAGGTGAGATTTAGTTTAATGGAGCAAATCAAAGAGGCGCAGGCACAAGCATTGGTCGATGGTCAGATTAATAAAGAAAGAATGGTGGGAAAACAAGAACTCCTCGTTAAAGGAGGTTATGGAATATAAAGGTTTCACAATAGAATTTGGATACCCATTATGGGAGGACTAAGGGATAGGGTGATGGAAGAAGCGCATAGATCTAAGTATACAATGCATCCTGGTAGTACAAAGATGTATAAGAATATTCGGAGTGAATATTGGTGGCCAGGCATGAAAGAATCAATAGCTAAGTATGTGGAGAAATGTCTGACATGCTCCCAAGTCAAAACAGAGCATCAAAAACCTGCAGGAAGTTTAATACAACCTGAGATCCCTGAATGGAAATGGGAGATGATAACAATGGATTTCATCACCAAACTTCCACGAACTAAGTCTGGATATGATGCCATTTGGGTTATAATAGATCGCCTAACCAAGTCTGCTCATTTCTTACCCGTACGGGAAGATTATAATGTGGAAAAGTTGCCAAGGATTTATGTCAAGGAAGTTGTCACTCGTCATGGTGTACCTATATCCATCATATCCGATAGGGATAGCTGTTTTACCTCAAGATTTTGGAAAAGCTTCCAAAAGGAATTGGGAACAAAAGTAAATTTAAGTATGGCATATCATCCACAAACCAATGGGCAAAGTGAAAGGACAATACATACCCTAGAAGACATGCTCAGGGCATGTGCGATAGATTTCGGGGGAAACCGGGATGAACATTTACCACTAATAGAGTTCGCATACAACAACAGATATCACTCAAGCATCAAGGCTGCTCCATTTGAGGCGTTATATGGAAGGAAGTGTCGTTCGCCAGTCTGTTGGACTAAGATTGGTAGGAATCCCTTAGCTGGACCGGAGATCATTGAAAAAACTACCAATAAAATTGTACAAATTCGAGAACGGATGAAAGCTGCAAGAGATAGACAGAAAAGTTACGCCGACAGACGAGGAAGATCCTTAGAATTTCAAGTCGGTGACAAGGTACTACTTAAGGTCTCGCCTTGGAAAGGCATTATTCGTTTCAGAAAGAAAGGAAAGTTGAGTCCACGGTATATTGGACCATTTGAGATAACCGAAAGAAGTGGCCCAGTAGCATATAAGTTAAAACTGCCAGAAGAGTTACAAGGAATACATGATACGTTTCACGTGTCCAACCTAAGAAAATGTTTGGCAGACGAGTCACTAAAGATGCCTTGGCAAGAAGTCCAGATCAATGACAAGTTGAAATTTACGGAACGCCCATCCAAATCGTAGATCGACGAGTAAAGAAATTAAAAAATAGAGAGTTTCCGCTAGTGCGAGTCAAGTGGGATGCAAGAGAGGACCTGAAGAAACATGGGAAAAAGAGGATGAGATGAAACAGAAATACCCATACCTCTTCACCTAAATTTCGCGGACGAAATTTCTATAAGGTGGGGAGAGTTGTAACACCCCATTTTGTGATCAAATAAAATAGAAATGTTTATGAAATTTATGCCGTGTGTATTACATGATCTAGGCGTGAATAGCATGATTATTTGAATTATAAGAATCTAGTCGAGCCAATAGTATTATAAGAGACCTTTTAGTTAGATTAACAAAAGATATTATATTTGACCCTACCCTATTTTAATGAAATTTGGGTCAAAGCGTAGATAAAAATTAGCTTGTCTTAAGAGTATATTTGAAAGTTCGTAAAACGTTATAGTTTAGAAGTTATACGAGAAAACACGAGCGAAGCAGTGGAAATAATTATAATTATAAAAATATATGAGAGCTTAACAATTCAAATGTTGGAATTGTAGGAGTAGCGTACGTATGTACTTTTATATATATATGGCCTACATCAAAATATTAGAAATCACTAGGTTCAGTTATTCCCATCGAACTCAAAGTAAAATGGAGGTGGCTGTATGCTAGCATGTGCTTCTGCCCCACATTGAAGAAACAAACTTGTGAATTGTGAATTTCAAAGTCCCACATCGAAACTTTAAGCTTTTGGATGAACCAAGCTAGCAGCTCATTACAATCTGTATGATATTTTTTTTGAACGGCCAAAAACTATATATATAAATATATAGGCCCAGCAACAATATGTATGATATTAATCACCGTCCATTCGCTGCTATATATAGGAGGGCTCTATATTCTTTTTAAGTCACACTAAAATTTTGGGAACGCTCTAGTATAAGAGAATCTCGAGCCTACGATACCCCGTTGGGTGTTGTTATTAGTCGTTTTTTGAGCACGAATAGGAGCCTGAGTAGAAAGACTCTACAACAACTTGCCGTAGATAGTAGAGGTATGCTCTCGTTTAAGTTTATGCTTTGGAAATTATTATTTTTAGTAGTGATAGCTTAGTATTATTATTATTTTTAGGTATTAGGATTATTATTAGGGGTGGGTATTGGTAGCCTAGCCTTAGTTAGGCATGGACTGATCACCCATGCTTAAGCAAGGCAGCGTTAACCAATATTCAACCATGATAATAACTAGTTAGGTGAACCATTACCTAATCTAGGATGATGTAATTGTATCAGGACCCTGAGGTAGTAACCCAATTGGAATAGCAAGGTGTTAAGCAAACCGTGAAACAGGTGAGTTTATGAATGTTTAAATATGTGAGCATGCTTGTCCTAACTGGTAATTGCTATAATTGTATTCATGACTGTTGTACGCATGCATATAATCTGCACTTACATACACATGATATATGGGGACCCTTATACATGCCGCTGAGGTGGGATTTGTCAGTACTACGCTGCGGTGTAGCTGGCATTAACTGTATGATAATATAGGTCATGGACCTGGTGAGGGTACCAGATTGACGTAAAATGTCATGGACCCGGTGAGGGTGCCAGATTGACACGAGGTTATGATGACATGTGCGGGTACAAGTAATGAAAAATTGAAATAATGTGGTTTATAACTTGTGTATATTCATGAACTCACCAGCAATGTCTGACGTCATTTTAAGCATGTGTCACAGGTAGTGATGGCTAGTTCTTGCGCCTGATGTTTATCCCGGACCCGTATGACAAGTGGAATAGATATGATAGTTCGTGTGCTTGGATGAAAAAGTTCTATATCTCCGGCTAGGAATAGTTGATAACGTTTTGTACTTTTAAGTTTCCAACTTTTGTACCTTGTAGTTTATATATATGTTAACAAATAAGATGTTTTATGTGTAAGTTGGTATCAATTGTGTATGGTGCATCCTTATCTGGGTGTGGGCGTCACACCAAACCTCCCGATCTACCACTCGACAATACCATATCATAATCACAGCCAATTCCATTCCACAATTTATCAAAATCAAAACCGTTAAAACTACTGACCAAAGTCTCTTGTATAACTAAAAAATGCACCCCGTTTTTTTTCGAATCAAAGATTTCACCCAATCAATCACCTTTACCAGCCTTCCCAATACCACGTATATTAATTGAAATAGAGTTCATGATTTACCTGATTGTAACCTAGATCCTTGAACCGTGGATTTAATCATGTCTTCAAAACGTTCAATTTGTGCCCCCAATTTAATACCTAGACTCTTAGTACACCCCACCTCCTCTTCGATATTGTTATCCACCGAGTCAAAGTCTTGAGTCCCCTTAAACAACTCACTACTTCCCCTCTGAGAAGTATCATTAACCCCAACATCCTCTGTCTCTTCACCCGAATTACCGTTTACGTCATCAAATTCCATCAGGGCATCGAAAGAATTAGCAACAGGAATAGAATTTGGGCCTCTATCCTTAACCACATTTGAATCTAAGCCCAAAATGACAGGCTCAAGATCAAATGGGTCATCCTCCACAACCTTGGGCTCCTTAATGGGCCGTTCATTACTGCTGACATACTCACTTGGACTTATCCGGCCCAAATCCTGAAACATTTTAACCTTCTTACGTTTATTCTTTTTTTTACCCCACTGTTGACTACATCCTCCGAATATTCCACAATAACAAACGAGTTTGACTTTTCATTCATTTCCTTAGAAAACTCCTCATTTTCGGTAACAATATTCTCATTAATATCAACATTAATACCAACATTAACTGCTTCCGAGGAAATCTCCATTCCGTTACTATCCTTCACGGAGATTCGATCGGTTGCGAATCCGAGCAAGGCTTACCGGCATTGTGAACATCAACGCCGTCCATATCTACTTTGTTACCAACCGAATCACCATAAACGTCATCCACCTTAGCCTCAAGGATGAAGTCTTCCAACCAATCGTTGGAATCCTCCATCACCCAGACTTAATCGTCTTACCACGCCATTTTAAAAACGCATCCTCTTGTCTTCGCTTACCATGCTTAACTAGAGCACCAATGAATTGAAAAGAGGCGTCCAATCCATCATGTTCCACACGAGCAGGTTTAATAACTTCACCAAATAAGTTACCAACGTCGTTCACCACCTTATTATCAGTGATACACAAAGGTATACCAAATACTTTCAACCAAGCAATCCTTTCAAAAAGTATTTGATTGGCCTTCCCAAATCTCCGGCTTAGAGAACAAGTCGTTTCTTCCTGCTATTTCATCCAACGCCATAGAAGCATGTCCTTATTTTTTAAAAACAATCAGAACCCGAAGCCCTCCCAAGCAACGAACCACACCTTCA
Source organism: Ambrosia x helenae (assembly GCA_030844895.1). Lineage (NCBI taxonomy): Eukaryota > Viridiplantae > Streptophyta > Magnoliopsida > Asterales > Asteraceae > Ambrosia > Ambrosia x helenae. The sequence goes on along the minus strand of JAUTDX010002382.1, from coordinate 334 downwards.
TGTAACTTCATCTCCATCAAAATGCCTATAATATTTTGTAAAACAAGAGGATATTCAGACGTACAAAGATCCCCCTCCCATGAAACTTTCAAACGCCACTAAACCGTCGTCAACATCAAGTTTACCACGCGAAACCCTAGAGAAAGCTTCTTTATATGACAAATTAGCATGGGTCGTCTCCTTCTTGACATACTCTCCATCGAATCCCTTCCTTTCATTAACTCTAGATCGTTGTTGCTCCATAAAATCTTTCGATTGCTTAATCTCTCTCCCCTTCTTCAAGAACGAATCTTGCTACGTTGCACTTCAGTTTGTACTCCCCCATCCGAATAGC